>JAZKJV010003029.1:0-271222 GCA_037367405.1 Ottelia alismoides
AAACAGTCTAGCATTTGTAAAAAGACATACTGACATTTGTCTTGTAAACACAAAACCGGTATTTGTAAAAACAAGTTTAACATTAAACTAATAATAAGATATGATCGGACGATCAACCTCGAGATCACCGAAACAAACACAGGAGATTTGTAGCTGTAGATCGTCATCGTGCTCCTTAATCGTCGAGGTCGTGTGCAACCAAAAGACCTCCTTCTCCGATGTGTATCTTCTCGTGTCCACCATGGAGCACCACCATAGCAACCTGTTTATGTGCCTTTTCCATCGTCGTCATCTCTCTCCTGCGTGTAGGTCGTCGACTCCTTGCAAAACCCCAACCTCCCACGACGTCGCCCTTTTCATTGCTTGCACATATAGGAATACGAATTAGGTCTTCAATTGTGGAATACAATGATGGTTGTCACATTCTATTTTTAGAATGTACAAAATGACCAAAACAGATTTTTGAGCATTAAAATAATTAAATTTAAAGGTCATTAATTACAACCACATGATTCAAGATAAACGGATGAGAGGGAGGGCTCTCCATAATATTGGTGAGACCCTGCCTCATTTGAATATATATAACCCCTAAGTTAGCTCCCCCATGGGGGCAACCCCATTTTACACATACACACACATGGTGCCCTCTGGGGAGCTAATTTTGTTCTCGCCATCTTTTTTTTCCATTTTTCTATTTTTTTAAAATGCTTCCTTGGATTTGGCTTAACTATATCCCTATATTATACCATTAAAATTTCGTATGAAATAGAGACTCCTACGGCCTCCATGCAGACATGATCGATTTCAACAATTCCGCGACTGTTAAAAAATAACTATCTCGATGGAGATCATAAGAGTATATATTTTACATGAAATTTGGATAACATAATATATGGACATAGTGATGAATTTTCACGAATACAGTTTCCAAAAACTGGGAAAAAATGGGGGTGGGGAAGTTAACTCCCCTTAAGGCAACCCCATTTTACCTATATATATATAGGATTTCCTTCAAATAGGACTTAGTCCCTCCTGAGTTCTGGAAGGCCAGGCCATTTTTTTGTAGAAAACATGACAACTTTAGTAGAATACATATACATATATATATATATATATATTGTATTACAATGTGCAGTTTTAATTTTTGTATTATAATATGCAGTTTTGTATGAGGTTTTGTATTTATAATGTTCAGTTATAATACAATATGTATACACATTTTACTAAATTGCTCGTGTTTTCTTAAAAAAGATGGTGGTCTTCCTAACGTCAGGAATGATGCATCCAATTGGAAGGGCCCCCTATACATACATACATATTTACATACATACATACATACATACATACATACATACATATATACATCTATGTATGTATGTATGTATGTATGTATGTATGTATGTATGTATGTATGTATATATGTATGTATGTATGTATGTATGTATGTATGTATGTATGTATGTATGTATGTATGTATGTATGTATATATGTATGTATGTATCTATGTATAGGGGACCCTTCCAATGAAGCTGGCCTTTCCTAGAATTTAAATAGCCATCACCAAATTTGTAAATTGTATAACAATTTTGTAAAATATAAACTGCACATTGTAAAATAATGATGATCATGCTATTTTATAAAACATAACATCCATATTGTAACCAATATTTTTTTTCCAATAAATATTTTCATAAAATTTTCTTGATATTCATATTGTGTTAACATTTATTAATAAATTTAAAGAATTAGAAATTGTAAAATAAGTAGAAAATACCTAAATTGGTGGTTTTCCATGCATCCAGGAAAGACACATCTCATTGGAAGTTTCCCTTATATGTATGTATGTATGTATGTATGTATTTGTATATATAAGATGCATCTCATTAGAAGTTTCCCTTAGATATTTATAATGATCTTGTGAGAGCCAAGAATTGTCAGAGCATGAGAGCAGTGAGTCTGAACCACTTGATTATGCTCATCTCTCTCTTCCTCCAATAAACCAAGAAGAGAGAGATGACAGAATCCAAAAGTCCAGAATCATTGTTGTCATGCTCTCTAATGAATCGCTATATGCCTAGTTATTTGTGCCGTGTTGTTGTAGTTGGCAATTAACTGATTAGTCAAAAAGACCATGCAATTAATATGTCAATTGAGAATCAATTATCAATTTTAATTTTTTAATTGGACAAGCCCAAGGTCGAACTCAGGGAGGTCATTGTATCCTTAGCTTGATTTATAGTCAATCTAGAACTAAGTTTTCAGAGAAGCATTTTTAAAATTTATGCAATTGATCGATGAAATGCAAATTTGACCAAATTTGAGGGCTAAAATACAATTTTTTTATCAAATGAACTCCAAATCCATTGAAACTTAAGTAGAATGTGTATGGATGCGAAATGAAGATAATGCATTTTTTTGAATTTTCTAGTACAATATGAATTAATTATGAATTAAATATGCATGCAAGGTGATTTTTTGCAAATTAATTTTAATAAATAGCAAACTAATTTATTTTGTAGAAATAAAATTATCCTAGATGAGTCTATATGATAAGAATCTAAATTATTAGATATAGAAATAATTTATCTATGACTTATTAAAACTCAAATACTCAAATCACCAATTAATTCATTTAGACCTCGATATTCATGCAAATGCAATGAAATATAAACATGATGTAGAACAACTAAACTCTAGCTACTATGAATTTTTTGGATAAACTGTTAATTTAATATTAATTCCAAACCATACAGTTGGTAAAATATGCCATTTTTCACAAAAGTAATCATATTAAATAAAACATGTCTCATAAAAATTAAATCAAGCATCCATTATGTTAAGCATAAGTATTTACACAATGAGAATTTTCAAAATGATAAAATGATGCTAAATGAAGGTTTAAAATGATGTCCAAAGACATGGGCCTAAATGCAATATTATAAAATAAATAAACAAACTAATGTGCACAAGGACTGAAATGGAATAACCGATACTTGGATGAGTATTTATGTAAAATGTCCAGACGCACATGTGTATCATGCATGGTTTCAATAGGCTAGGTCTTTGGTGAATCTCAAGAACTGTGGGGGCAGGGGGGGGGTGAGCTGGGATGGTGACTCAGGCACATAAGCCAAGGATAAGGCAAGTGGTCAGGGGCAAGCTGCTGGAGCTACAAGGTGGTACTAGTTGGAGGAGGCGTAGCACGGAGTCGGTGAGGCGAGGAGGTCCCCGCGGTGGTGTTGAGGGACTCAACCACAACCGATCGGCGAGGAGGTAGTGGCCGATGGAATGATCGTTTGGAAGTGCTGAAGTGGCCGAGGGGAGGCGTGTGGGTCAGTTGAGATGTGGTGTTGGAAGAGCGTGGTGGCGATGTGTAGTGGAGCGAGATGAGGTACAACCAATGGTGGGTGCTAGGGGTGCGTGTTTTCCTGTGGAGGAATCTAAGGATAAATGTGGAGCAGTAGTTGCCTAGTCCACCCAACCTGCAGTGGGGAATGGAGGGACAGAGGTGCTGGGAAAAAGGTAGAGCGCATGGGAGCGAGGTGACGGACGGAGATGTGAGAGATGATTGGGGCATCGTGGTTGCAAAAGAAAATAGAAAAAAAGCAGAGGAAAGTAAAGAAGAGAGGCGATGTGCGAAGGAAGAAGGGAGGTGGAGGTCGTTTGCATAGGGATGGCGAGCTATGCTCAACTCTAGTTGTTTCCTCAATAGCTGCAACGGAGAAGCGACTCGAAGCTGGGATGCAGTGGATGTACTACAACAATGAAGGAGGATGCTCCTTCGGATCTCGCATCGTTGGGTTGTCGTTGCTCAATACAAGTGATCGGAGTTGTCACCTCTGATTGACTTGCGAAGCTTGAACCTCTATCTCGTATGGAAAGGGGTGGATGAACGAGGGTATCAGTTTCTATTGGTGGCTGGTTTCTGCGATGTTGCGGGTGGGGTGCTGGTGAGCATGGAAGGAGTGGGGATGGTGGCCATGTGCGGGAAAAATGGAGACAGAGGGCGAGAGATGTGGGTCGAGCTAGAGAAGAGGGTACGAGTGATGTGGGTTGGAGGTGACCTCGCACGAGAGCAGATCCTGTGCATGAAGTTGGGAGAGAGGGGATGGTGGCCAATCAATCGCAAGGCAGTTGCATAGGTGGGGTGTCGCATAAGTGGCGGAAGGGAGAAGAGCGGGAGGAATGCGCAATGCGGGCGAGCACTTGTTGTGGGAGGTGAAGATGGAGGTGGGAGATGTGGGAGGGGTGCGCAGGTGGTTGTTGCACCGTCGCATGATGGGCGTAGGCGGTTGCACGCGTGAAGGTGGAAGTGGAGCGGGCCAGGTGGTAGGAGATGGAGGTTGCCATGTGGCACCAAAAAATAAAATTAATTATTATTATGATAATATAAAAAATAATAAATAATTAATAGATAATAATATAAATAAATATAAATAAAATAATAATAATAATAAAAGTAATGAATAAATAAAGATAAAATAGATAAGTGAATAATAAAATAATAGTAATGAACAAACAATTAATTAACTTAAATAAATAATTAAAATAATAAGAAAATAAATAAGAGAATAGAATAAAAATTAAAATAGGGGTGACACGTGGCGTCTCTAGGAGCTACCACGTGTCGCTCCCAGAAAAATAAAAAATTAAATGTAAACAAAAATTAAAAAGACATAACAAAATGGGTCAAAATAAAAAGTAGTCAACATGAAAGTTATTTTTCTTGAAGAAGTCTACATCTTTTGTGATAGATCAAAAGCCAAAGAAAATCATATGTACACAAAGTAGTTTTGGGTCGTATCTTACATGTACAAAATACCGAATTTTTATGTTTTGTAAAATTTTTGTCATTTTAAAAATAAATTAAAATTCTAATAAAATAAAATAAAATATAATATAAATATTTAAAACTTAATCTATTTTTTTAAATTTTTAATAATTAAAGAATAAAGAAATAAAAATAAATAAAAGGAACATATATACAATATACAAAGAGGGGCCCAAAACTCAAGTTTCACATACGAACTCCGATTCTTTTTAATTTGGTCTTGCTTTGAAGGTAATTTAATGTACATTAATTCAAAAGTAAGTAAGGGTCCATAAGAGATTGTATGAGAGAGATATTCACATTTTAAGATTCTTAGTCTCAAACTAGGGTCTGGGTTTTATTGGTCAATTTTATTAGTATTTTATTGATATTTTCTGTTTATTAGTGTTAGTAATATATACACTATAAAGTTGATTTTATTTAATTCTAAATTAGGGAAAACTAAATAAAAATAAGGAAAATATGATGAATATACAGGTGATATTTACAAGTGAATTTGGCTTCTTATTTAATGCAAATATGCACGTTAAAATGCAAACATTAATTCTAAATGCATAAATGACAATAATGCAAAATAAATAGAGAAATGCATATAATTACTCGAGAATAAAGCTTTATTTTTGACTTTTAGAGTGATGAATCACATATTCATCAACCCCCTATACTTAAACCTTGCTCGTCAGCGAGCACCTAAAATGCAAAAGTTAAATGATTTTGGGTTCCGTACCAAGGTCATGAACAAAAGGTAAAAACAGACCTCGACTCGACCTTTGGATTGATAATGTGGTGGATTCTTATTGGGAATTGAATTTAAGACGTACAACTTTAAGTTCCACAAGTCTCGTTTCAGGTCCCCTCAATAGTCAGATCAGAACAAATCGTCATATGCAAATTCTGATGACTTATGAATCCCACTTATTTATAATCAATACAAAATAAATTAAACATATCTATAAATTTAATTAATAAAATAATAATAAATAAATAAAGTATGAGCTCTAAAAGATATAATCTTCATAATTTTTATCGTTCTATTATTAAAAATACCGAATACAACTCACTCTTTGTTGCATGCATAGATTTGTCATTTGCAAACCTCATTTGATATTATAGTTATGCAAGAGTCTTGATTAGTTGAATGCATACTTTAAAGAAGTTTTTTTACAGTTATGCCCCTCTTAGATTCTTCAATATTAGTCACGCCTCTTCTTTTTTTGCAGTATCAGTTGTGATCTTACCTTCTTGCATCATTATCACTTGTGCCTCCTCGATTTACTTGCATCTATCCACCTCCCAAACGGAAATTAACTTAGGCGCAGAAGTGTAATGATAAAGAAAAGGAAGGATATATGTGAAACTATATATTATTATTACTTGTTTCCAATCTCCTTCTTACTTCCTGCTTCCCTTCTCTTAAACTGTCCTTATCCTCCTTTCAGCATGGTCTCCCCCTAGAAACCTCAACCTTCTTCATAGATCCCATCCCATCTCCACAACCTACACCTTCTCGTTCCCGATCCTCAACAATATAGACCTGGCCTCCTCCCAACAGCCATGTTCCTCCTCTACTTTTCTTGCACCTGTCTCTATTGGTTCTTTGTTCTCCAATGTTTTACATCACACACATCATAGTCGCTCACTTGTTTATTGTGATTACAAGACTACATGTGAATTCTAGTCAGCTAGTCTTCAAAGCATCATTGACTTCAAGCACAACAAAAGCTTAGAAAGTTGTTTGCTTTATTCAAAAAGTTTATGTTTGTTTACTTGTACTGTCTTGGAAGGTTGTAATCTCTGCAAGATTCAATGGACAATTTCAAAATAAAGATATCGAACAATTCAATTCTGATTGATCATCTATTCTAAGTGATTGACCATCACTGATTAATCATATTTTCGTATTTGATTGATCAAGCCTGAGCAACCATCACCATTTGACCTGATAGATTATAATTTGAACTCTACTTCAACGGTAAAAAATGATCAATCATAACTTTGACCTAATTAATCATTTCCATATGATTGATCATATTGTTTTGTAGGATCGATCATTACTACAAATGTCAATAGTTTCTTTCTAATTCTTTTTCCAATAGCCATATTTCTTTGACCCCTATATAAGGGATCTGATACCCATTGTTGGAACAGACACAATTTGAGTAGTAACTCTCATTCTCTCTAGAAAAGCAAGAAGTTATTTCTGAGTGATTCCCGTGACAATGCTTTCTCTTGACTTCAATTTGTTCGACATTTCGGGAAGAATTTTGTTAGTTGATAGATGCAAAGCATCGCTGTTGAATCAGTAGAGTTCAATCGAGAGCTCAAGTTTATCAGATAGCATTCATAACTCTTTTCAACAACCCTTCCTTGCCTTGTGTTATTTATTTTGTGATTAATATTGGTTCTTCACATGTGTTATCTATAATTGGTGTGCTTGTATCTTTGAATATATTATTCAATTATATTCTCCCAAATAATATTTAGATATCGTTGTTCTTGATTTAAAAACACTTTTGATATCTGTTAATATAAGTTTATATAGAAAAGATTATTGATTTCTACCTTTTGTTTCTAGTATATTTCTGCAGGACCTTAGGTTTTTGATCCTAAGTGTAAAAAGAAACTCTTAGAAGTAAGAACTACAAGGAAGTCATAAGAAAGTCGAAGTACGCATCTTCTTTTAGTGCTACAGTGTGTGGTCTACACATTTGATATTGTTGTATGGCCCAAGATTGTGAAGCATCAAGCTTTGCAAATGTTGAAATAGCAGCCTAAATATCTCAAGCTTTAGTGAAGTAGTTGATTAGCTCGACTAATCGAGAAATCGTGAGTCAAGAAGACTCAAGTTGTTGTATTTACCAAGGTGAATTTCCACGTAGAAATATTGTGCAAGTGTACTGATTGGATTGATTGTCTGAATATTCTATGATTATTGTATATTCTGTATTAAGTTTAAAAACTACCCTAAACCATTATTAATCCCTCATCTAATAGTATTGTGATTCCCAAACCCACAACCATCCCAACACTACAACCTCAACCTCCTCCACCCTCTCTGCAACCTTGCTCTCCTCTCAACCGACCCAACCATGTAGCACCCACTCCATCCCCACAATGCCAACCTCCTCCACCCTCACTATAGCCTCAATCTCCTCCCTGCAGATCTGTTTCACCTTCACCCCACCCCACCTCTACTTAGTTGCTAAAAGAACAACGTGTTCTGTAGTGTTGAATACAAAAACATATCAGATGTTGCTAAATAATTATTTATCTGTGATTTCCAAAATAAGAACAATCATCTAACAAAGCAACTACTTGTATTTTCCTAAAAAAGATGTAAAATTAATAGCAGCATATGCACATTATACTTAGAAAGAACAAGGCTTCAAGGTGTGGC
This sequence comes from Ottelia alismoides, assembly GCA_037367405.1. NCBI lineage: Eukaryota > Viridiplantae > Streptophyta > Magnoliopsida > Alismatales > Hydrocharitaceae > Ottelia > Ottelia alismoides. The sequence continues at coordinate 8,229 of JAZKJV010003029.1, forward strand.
TACATAGTCTATTGGATATCTGGAGATTAATGAGAGACATTAGAAGCATGCCAAGTCTCATGGAGAGACACGAGAAAAAGGGCAGAGATGTGTGTGTGCAAGTCATGGATACCCTATATTATATATATTTATTTTTAGAGAAAGAGAGAGTAAAGTTCCATACATCATGGGGGAGCAAAAGGAGGACGGATTGTGGAAATTTCCATTGGTTAATTCACATATAAGTGAGAACAAAAAAGCAAATCCGAAGCAAAGCAATCCGAAAACCACAATCACATTAAATCGCACAGCAGAGAACAAGTCCACCTCTACTATTTCCCTCTCTCTATCTCTCCACCTTCCTTTCATGTTTCTCCAATTGAACAAATTTAACAACTGATTCACCTTACTACAAATGGTTCCACTGTCAGAATAGATATTAAAGTAACTTGACCAGTGATGTAAAAGGACTGCTACTATTGTCACCTCTCTTATTCATCATTTATGCTTTCCTCCTACTCATTGTAGCATATTTCGATCCACACGGGATGTTGTTGTAACAACCATGAAGTAAGAAGGATATTAATATAAATTTCACACATAATAGTAGTAAGAAGGAAATAAGCATAGAAAAAAATGATCGTTGGAAATAAGGGGTAGCAACATAAAATTCTCTATAAAATAATAATAAAAAGGAGATAAGCTAAGAGGTTCATGCATAGGTTGTACGTATGTGTTGAATTGGACATACATGTTCCCATATTAAAGTAAGTTGTACATGAGTTGAATAGGAAAACAGAGAGTATGGATACCTTCATAAATTTTCCATAAAATAATAATAAAAGAGGATAGGAATGTGGGAGATTTGTATATGGGAAAAAAATCAAATGAGAAGAGGCGGCATGACAAGTACGGCCAAGGGGTACAAGGTAACTTTTAAGAAAAAAACATATAAAAATGGGATAGATAGGACAGGGGGACATGGGATGACGTGCATGGAAAAAAAAAGTAAAAGATTACTTCAGAAGGCTTCAAGTTCAACAGGCAAGAGTTACTTCGTGCACAAGACTGGGGACGTCGGCATGCAGAGAAAAAAATGTATATTAAAAATAAGAGAGGCTCGAGGCAGAGAAACAACCTCACCTCTCACTCTATAAATAGAGTGAGGGGTTGGCTTGTGAAAAATATACCAACGAACAAACAAGAGAAAGGGAGAGAGAGTGCAAGAGGTAGAGAGAGACGAGTGAAAGAAAGAGAGTTTTAAAAAGGGCTGATCTAAGCTAGGTATGATTCTCTCATTTTTGAATCCCTCTACTGCTTTTATACAATCATTCTATTTTAATCCATACCAAATATTTTGCTCTGCAATAATAATTATGTTTAGGTAACTTCGTAATTTTAGTTATATGTATCTTGTTAAACATCGACCTTGAAGGGCATCTTTGATCTATGATTGACGTTATGTTGGTTCAATAGTTATGGTATATGTAGATACTCAAATCATATTATTTTATAACTTACCAGATATATATAGGTATAAACATAAGTGAAGCTATTGAAAAATGAGTCCATGATTATTTTTGTACAATATTAGATGATCAATGATTTGCATAATATCATATTAAATATAAGGGGATATATGCCATTTTTTACATATACCTATTAGTTATAATACAAATTCATTAGATCAGATTTTATTAATTACATCCTGAACAAAATAATGGCACTACAACGACACATGGAGCTAAGTGCTACGTTAAGGCGGGAGCCACCTCTAGAGTCCATTTGTCGGGTCCTAAAGGACATATCTGGCCTAAAGGGCAACACCTTCCAGGGGTGTCGGGTTCAAGGGAACCTCGTGGAAAAAAGTCCACTATCGACTCAGCAGCTGTTGTCATTCTGTTCTGATTTGTAAGTACTCTACAAAGACCACTTGTGTCAGTGGTAAGTAAAATGCACCTTACACGAATGTAAGGGTAATATGGACCAAATAATAGTAATAAGAAGGTATCCATGTTAAAGCAACATATCACTCCGATCTGTGTAGGGAATATAATGCAGTTCTGAAATGTTCTCTGTTCATTCCTTTTTATGATTATTCTTCGGTTAAAAATACTAATGATGCTTTGACGAGTTATACTGCTATTGTTAACTTTCTCTTAAAACTATTTTTGCCAATTTGTATCCAATTTATGCCACACTAAGCTATTTTGCTTATGAGCATTTTTGTTCCGCTCCTGCGGTTTTGCCCTACCGCAGATACATCTGAAGGATAAGGTGCTTATGACGGATTAAGGAGAAGAACACAAGACTAGAAGCAGTATTAATAGTAGTAGTTTTTTTTGTTAAATGTAATGCACTGTGATCATCTGTGACTTTGTTAGATGAAATGAAAGTATATCTTTTATGACTTTAGTTTGTCTATGAACTGTGGTATTGATATTCGCATGTAACACCCCGGACCCGATGTGGCATTATTATAGAAAAAAAACTTCCGTTGGCCGCTCGGATCTGAGGTCGTTACAGGTGGTATCAGAGCCGAGGTTCACGTAGGAACCCTTAGGATTTTCTGACTTAGTTAAATGAACTGACCTAGATTTGTCTCTTGACTTTTAGATGGCATCTGGACGTGAAATCATGCCCACTGGAGGAGAGTCTGATAATACCCAATCTCAGCATATGCAATTTATGACTGATATGGGACAGTGGCTTCGTGAGGAGCGGTGACGAGCTGAGATTGAACATGAATTGGCGCGAGAAGAAAGAGAGATGGCTCGTAAATTGTACGATCAATCAAAGGGAGAAGGAGTCACACTGAGGAAGTTTTTACAACTTGACCCACCTATTTATAATGGAGAACCAGAATCGGAAAAGGCTGAATACTGGCTTAAGGAAATTGAATTGGCATTTAGTGCTCTAGATTGTCCTGAGGAAAAGAAGGTAATATTTGCTATGTTTAGGCTGCGAGACAAAGCAAAGGACTGGTGGGAAACTTGCAAGGGTGTTTCTTTTTCAGATGAACAAATTGTTCCTTGGAAGGAATTTGTGAAGTATTTCACGGATCACTTTATCCCTACGCCAGTTAGAGAAAAGAAGAGGCAAGAATTTATCGACCTACAACAGAAGGAATTAAGTGTAGAAGCGTATACTGCCCAATTCTATCATATGAAGAAGTATGGAAAGGGGATCTGCCAAACTGAATGGGAAAGAGCAAAGAAATATGTAATGGGACTAAGAATAGGTTTGCGAGGAAATGTCTTAATTAATATGCCGGAAACGCTTGCAAAGGCAATAAATGCAGCTGTAATAATAGATGAAGAACATCAACTGACCCAAAATCAGTTGAAAAGTCAAAGTAAGGCGAGTGGAAGTTCACGGGATAATTTTGAAAACTCTAATAAGAAGATGAAGACTGGATATCTTAACAAGAATGAGGACAGATTCAAGTCTACTAATAGATCGTCTTTTCCTATTTGTCCTCATTGTTCAAGAACACATCCTGGAAAATGTTATAAATGATCGGTGCATGCTTAAGGTGTGGACAAAAGGATCATTTCATCCGTGAATGCCCAAAGATGAAACCAAGTGAGGACCAGAGGAAAGCACCAGAACCACAGAAGAAGGTCATGGGACGCGTATACTCCATTGTAGCACAATCAGAAGATCCTAATCAAGTTATAGAAGGTACACTTTCTGTCTCGGGATTTATAGCTAGAGTTCTTTACGATCCAGGCGCTTCACATTCATTTATATCTAGTAGATTTGCTAGACTGCTTAAAATACAACCTAAAGAAATGTCATTCATATTGTCCGTCTCTTCACCAATGGGTGAAATCGGTATGGTTGGGTCCTTCTTGCATGAGGTACCCATTGAAATTGAAGATAAGCCATCGGTTGCAAATTTTGTACTTCTTGAAATGACTGATTATGATGTCATTCTGGGAATGGATTGGCTCTATGAGAACTATGCACATGTTCTCTGTTGAGAAAAGAAGATCATACTTTGTAGACCAAATGAACCCGAGATTCTGATTAAGGGTTCAAGGAAGCCTATTAAACAAATTAGTATCTCCTCTGTAAAGGCGCAACGGATGATGTTAAAAGGCTGCACATGTTTTCTAGCTAGTATGGTGAAGACAGATTCTTCACATATTTCTATAGATGATTTGCCTGTAGTTCGGGAATATACTGATGTATTTCCAGAAGACCTTTCTGGGTTACCTCCTTCTAGAGAAATTGATTTCGGTATTGAAGTTATGCCGGGTTCTTTCCCTATCTCCAAACCACCATACCGCATGACACCAGCAGAATTAGCAGAACTTAAGAAGCAAATAGATGAACTTCTTGAAAAAGGCTTTATTCAGCCTAGTGTTTCACCATGGGGTGCTCCTGTGCTCTTTGTCAAGAAGAAGGATGGGATTCTTCGACTCTATATTGATTATCGAGCCTTGAACCGGATTACCATCAACAACAAATATCCATTACCTCGAATAGATGATCTATTCAATCAATTACAGAAGGCAGTTGTTTTCTCAAAAATTGACTTAAGGTTAGGCTACCATCAGTTAAGAATAAAGGTCGAAGATACACAAAAGACTGCATTTCGATCAAGATATGGACATTATGAGTTTCGAGTAATGCCATTCGGATTGACTAATGCTCCTGCAGCATTCATGGGCCTCATGAATAGGGTGTTCCAGGATTTCCTTGATAAATTTGTTATTGTTTTTGTTGATGACATACTCATCTATTCTGAAGATAAGAATCAACATGATAAACACTTGAGGTTGGTATTAGAGACTCTGAGACATCACCAACTTTATGCTAAATTCTCAAAATGTGAATTTTGGCTCGAAAAGGTAATATTCCTTGGACATATTATATCTAAAAATGGCATAGCAGTTGATCCATCAAAGGTTGAAGCTGTTCAGAAATGGAAGCAATCAAAGACGGTTACAGACGTGCGTAGTTTCTTGGGATTGGCCGGTTATTATAAACGTTTCGTTCGGTACTTCTCAAAGATAGCTCTACCATTAACCAAATTAATGAGGAAGGAAACAAAGTTTATGTGGACTCCACAATGGGAGGAGAGCTTCCAAAAATTAAAAAGTATGCTGACATCAGCTCCAATTTTAACACTTCCGTAAGGTACTGGGGGTTTTACAGTACACACTGATGCATCAGGATCGGGCCTTGGTGCAGTATTGATGCAGCATGATAAAGTCATAGCCTATGCATCTCGGCAATTGAAAACTCATGAGCGTAATTACCCTACTCATGATCTGGAGCTTGCCGCAGTAGTTTTTTCTTTAAAACTATGGAGACATTACCTTTATGGAGAAAAATTCCAAGTATCAACTGATCACAAGAGTCTTAAATATTTGTTCTCGTAAAAAGATCTGAATATGAGACAACGACGGTGGTTAGAATTATTAGACGATTATGATTTTACCTTAGAATATCACCCAAGAAAAGTTAATGCAGTAGCTGATGCGCTCAGTAGAAAATGGGAGATTAAGCTAGCTAGTATGAGGCTACAATGGAATACTATTGAGGATTTTATTCAGTGGAAGCCTTTCTGTGATAAGAATCATGACATTTTCGTAGCAGGATTGCAAATTCACTCAGCATTGGTGGAAAAAATATTATCAGCACAAAAAGATGATCCTGAATTGCCACAACTAATTGAATTATCTAAGAGGACTAATAGCGAATTATCTATCGCAGCTGATGGAGGACTGAGATTTAGGAATAGATTATGAGTTCCTAATAATATAGAAGTTAAGAAAGAAATTCTAGAAGAGGCACATAGTTCTATGTACTCCATTCATCCCGGAAGTACGAAAATGTATAAAGACTTGCAAAGAAATTTCTGGTGGAAAAATATGAAGAGGGAAATTGCAGACTTTGTCTCTAGGTGTCTCGTATGCCAACGAGTGAAGATAGAACATCAGAAGTCAGCAGGGAAGTTACAATCATTGGATATTCCAGAATGGAAATGGGAGCATATCACCATGGACCTGGTAGTGGGTTTGCCTCCCACGAAAAGTACCAAATACGATTCTATTTAGGTGATTGTAGATCGCCTAACTAAATCGGCACACTTCTTACCCATACGATTTGGTCAGTCCACTGAAAGTCTGGCTAAATTGTATGTGCATGAGATTGTAAAGCTACATGGAGTACCTGTATCAATTGTTTCTGATCGTGATGCACGTTTCACTTCTAGATTCTGGAAGAGCTTGAACGATGCTCTGGGTAGAAACTTAAAGTTTAGCACATCTTTCCATCCACAAACAGATGGACAATCAGAAAGAACTATCCAAACACTTGAAGATATGCTCAGATCTTGTGCATTAGATTTTGCTGGGAATTGGGACTTCCATTTACCATTAGTTGAATTCACCTATAATAATAGTTTCATGCCAGTATCGGGATGGCACCATATGAAGCATTATATGGTAGACCATGTCGATCTCCCTTATATTGGAACGATGTAGGTGAAAGACAAATTCTTGGACCAGAGATTGTAGTAGACACTGCAAAGAAAATTGAGATAATCAAGAAGAGATTGTTAGCAGCCCAAAGCAGACAGAAGAGTTATGCTGATCATCGAAGGCATGATCTGAGATTTGAAATAGGAGATCAAGTCTTCATTAAAGTATCACCTATGCGAGGAGTAGTTCGATTTGGGAAAAGAGGAAAGTTAAATCCTCGATATATAGGTCCTTTCATTATTATCAAGAAGATCAGAGAAGTTGCTTATCAGATTGATCTTCCTCCTCAGTTCAAGAATTTACATGATGTTTTTCATGTTTCAATGCTAAGGAAATACATACGTGATCCATCACATGTGATCGAGTATGATATTCCTGAAGTACAAGAAGATTTGTCTTATGAAGAGAAGCCAATCGGGATCATTGATCGTAAGGAGAATAAACTAAGAAGACGTACTATTTCTATGGTCAAAGTATTATGGAAGCATCACAATCATGAAAAGCTACATGGGAGATAGAAGAAGATATGAGAGCTAAATATCCTGAACTTTTTGGTAAGTCTTTTGACTCGTAAATTTCGGGACGAAATTTCTTTTTAGTAGGGTAGATTGTAACAACCCATGAAGTAAGAAGGATATTAATATAAATTTCACACATAATAATAGTAAGAAGGAAATAAGCATAGAAAAAAATGGTCGTTGGAAATAAGGGGTAGCAACATAAAATTCTCTATAAAATAATAATAAAAAGGAGACACGCTAAGAGGTTCATGCATAGGTTTTACGTATGTGTTGAATTGGACATACATGTTCCCATATTAAAGTAAGTTGTACATGAATTGAATAGGAAAAAGGAGAGTATGGATACCTTCATAAATTTTCCATAAAATAATAATAAAAGAGGATAGGAATGAGGGAGACTTGCATATGGGAAAAAAATCAAATGACAAGATGGAAAAAATGTAAAAGATTACTTCAGAAGACTTCAAGTTCAATAGGCAAGAGTTACTTCGTGCACAAGACTGGGGACGTCGGCATGCAGAGAAAAAAATGTATATTAAAAATAAGAGAGGCTAGAGGCAGAGAAACAACCTCACCTCTCACGCTATAAATAGAGTGAGGGGTTGGCTTGTGAAAAATATACCAATGAACAAACAAGAGAAAGGGAGAGAGAGTGTAAGAGGTAGAGAGAGACGAGTGAAAGAAGAGAGTTTTAAAAAGGGCTGATCTAAGCTAGGTATGGTTCTCTCATTTTTGAATCCCTCTATTGCTTTTATACAATCACTCTATTTTAATCCATACCAAATATTTTGCTCTGCAATAATAATTATGTTTAGGTAACTTCGTAATTTTAGTTATATGTATCTTGTTAAACATCGACCTTGAAGGGCATCTTTGATCTATGATTGACGTTATGTTGGTTCAGTAGTTATGGTATATGTAGATACTCAAATCATATTATTTTATAACACCTCTAGAATCCATTTGTCGGGTCCTAAAGGACATATCTGGCCTAAAGGGCAATACCTTCTGGGGGTGTCGGGTTCAAGGGAACCTCGTGGAAAAAAGTCCACTATCGACTCAGCAGCTGTTGTCATTATGTTCTGATTTGTAAGTACTCTACAAAGACCACTTGTACCAGTGGTAAGTAAAATGCACCTTATACGAATGTAAGGGTAATATGGACCAAATAATAGTAATAAGAAGGTATCCATGTTAAAGCAACATATCACTCCGATCTGTGTTAGGAATATAATGCATTTCTGAAATGTTCTCTGTTCATTCCTGTTTATGATTATTTTTCGGTTAAAAATACTAATGATGCTTTGACGAGTTATACTGCTATTGTTAACTTTCTCTTAAAACTATTTTTGCCAATTTGTTTCCTGTTTATGCCATACTAAGCTATTTTGCTTATGAGCATTTTGTTCCGCTCCTGCGGTTTTGCCCTGCCGCAGATACATCTGAAGGATAAGGTGCTGATGACGGATTAAGCAGAAGAACACAAGACTAGAAGCAATATTAATAGTAGTAGTTTTCTTTTGTTAAATGTAATGCACTGTGATCATCTGTGACTTTGTTAGATGAAATGAAAGTATATCTTTGATGACTTTAGTTTGTCTATGAACTGTGGTATTGATATTCGCAAGTAACACCCCGGAGCCGATATGGCATTATTATAGAAAAAAAAACTTCTGTTGGGCGCTCGGATATGAGGTCGTTACAGTTGTAGAACCGGAAGATAATGGCCCTCCACTGTTTGTCGACTCGTCGAAGGAAGTGACTCACATAAGGACCATTTTTCGAGAGTGGCAGTCAAGGATGATGATGCGGCGATGATGTTGTTGAGATGACCAGTTAGTGGTTTTTAATGCCTGGTCTTGGAGGGCGTGTGGTGTCCGACAAATCGAGTCCGAGAATCGTTATGTCGGTCGCTCTTGCAGTTGTGGACAGTCACTCTAATAAACAATTAACCCACAATAATGATAAATCAATAAAATTGTGTGGGGTAAAATTTATTAAACTCGGTAAATAAATGGTATAGGCAAGTAAGTGTACGGGTCAAATCACTGAGAGTAAATACACTAACTGGGTATTTATTATCTATAAAATAAATAATAATTTTTTGTGTACTTTTTCTTCCTTTCTATTTTTTGCAGGTTCTTAATTATATTTATTTTTTATGTATTTTTTGTTTTATATGTTTGTTTGTAATTTTATAATTTTTACGTTCTTACATTTTCTGTTTTATCATTTCTTTTTCTTTTTAATATGTAATAAGCATATATATAAGTATATATATGTATAATATAAGTAATATATAAGATATAAATATGTAATAAATATATAAAATCTGGAAAATACGTTTAAGTATGATCTTTTTTTATTTTTTATAATTAATAAAAATATTTTATAAGCACTTATAATAATAATTATTATATTAAGAAATATAAGTGTTAATATATATAGCCTATATAGGCTTTTATATTTATAAATATATCTATAAATATCCAAAATTGCAAAATAAAGTGTTCTTGACCTTTTTATGTGATTTTTTTGTGTTTTTTATTTTTAGATATTTTTAAAGTGCAAAATACTCCAAAATAAGGAATTAATAATAGGAAAAATTGTTTTGATATTTAAATATATGGATGATAAGTCCAAAATTTCTCAAAACTATTTTTAATATATATTATATAATATAAATAAAAATATAAATAAGAAAACTATTTTTATTTTATATATATATTTTAATAATTTTTTAGTATTATGAAGGTTTTTTAATTTTTAAGGTTTTTCTTTTGTGATTTTTTGTGATTTTCTACCTATAGCTATATTATATAATAATATATAACATATAATTTTAAGAATTTTTAAAAGTAATTTTATATTTTTTTGTTTATGTCTAAACAAAGAATAAATTCCTCATGATTAATTTTTAATAAATGGAAAATACAAGCAAAATGCTATTTAAAAATCATAGCATGAACAAGCAACCTTTAAAGTATAAACTATAATTTCCCACATTTTGACACGTACATTAGATACTTAATCAAGAATAAAAGACAATAATTTAATTTACATGCTAGTAGGGGTATTTTTGGATTAAAATAAAGGTTGAGTGTGAACATGAAAAAATACCACAATTTTTGAACTGAAATACAAATTTTATATACTAAAAGAAAATAAAGAAACTTGAGAGGGGTCTAGTGCAAATTAGCCAACTCATGTAGGGAACTATGTGAGCTGACCTGACACTAGACCTAGATGTAATTTATAAGGATAGAAGAGGCCTAGATTAAATGTTTATACAAAAGTTAAGGCATATTTAAATATTTACAATAATAAAGTATACAAAAAAGAGGAGGAGTTGCTTAGTAATTTACCCCTAAAGTGTGCGTGATCGGAGGGATCAGGAACTTTCCCATGGCGTGATCGATGGCTTTGGAAGACATTAATTCGCAAAATAAATGAAGGGCCCAAATTAGATCTGGGTCCCCTCCCTGATTTAATTGTCCTTAGGGATTTTGTAAGAACGCCCCCAAGAACAGGGCTTCGGTGAACTTCGTTCGATGAAATCTTAGAGCCTCCTTGGCTTTATGGAGAGCACACGTGTCTGCAAGGTCCTTTAAAAGTGTCCAGGGCTCGCTGGAGGAGCCGTGGAGCTTCAACCACCTGGAGCTCATGTTTAAGCTTTGAGATGGTGCTCTAGAAGGTATTCTTGTTTGTGGACCTGCACAAAAAGTCAGAGGACAATGAGAGGGTAGTGACTGGCTCTCTCTTGAAGTTGATAGCACAAGGGGGTAGCAAGATGATGGAGGTCCGGTGAAGGGCGGAGGAAGGACCTCGTAGCTCGGATCCATGCACGAGCCAATGGGAAAACAAGTGTAACGGATGGAGCAAGCGATGAGGATCGAATATGGAGTGAAATGGGGATTAGAGACAGTGAGTTCACTACGGATTTGGGACTGGAGCCTAGTGCCCTGATTATTTTGATTTGTTAAATTCATCTAAATCAATGACCAAATAAAAAACTATGATTAAAACTTGACTACTGGAAAGAAATTCATTAAGAAAATCTAAAGCTAGTAGCTCGACAGGTCATACCTGGAGCAGGAGAAAGTTCGTCTGATAGAGCTCCAGCAAACTAGGATTACACCTCGTTGCACCTTTATCCACACCGATAAGGTATGGATCTCGAAGTTGTCACCTACAAGATTCAACAGGGGCTCCTTTGGGGTTACATGTGAGTAAGGAGGATCAAAAATAAAAAGGGAGGCGAAGCTCCGATTTTATACAAGCGGTAAAGGGTAAAAAGGGGAAGAAGATGGTAGGGTAGAGGACTATGGTAGGTGAAGATTCTGGTATGGGTGTGGGTGAGGAAGAATAGGACTACAAGTTGAGGTTGGTCTCGAGGAAGATGGAGGATGGATATGACATAAAGAATTAAAAGAATGTAGGGGAGTCATGAGGTCTGACATGGGCAGGGGCACTGGGAAGGACAGTTGACCTACATGGACAAAAAAAATAGAAATGATTTTATTAAATTAAAGTTTAAACATGAAATATGTTTGTAATTTTTGTAGTTTTTTAGATAATGTTATTTATTTTTATAAGGCATTTTACTTGGTGCTAATATTTACATGTGTATATATAGGTAAATATATCTGGGTTTTGTATATTTTTTTAATGTGTATTACATAATTTATTAATTTATATGCACAATTTATATATTTATAACTTATTTAAATATATTTTTAATTTATTTTTCTGTGTTTATTTGTATACTTAAATACATATGTATATGTAGTATATAGGTATATTATAAGTATGTTTACCTATACATTTTATAACCTTTCTTATTTTAATACTTTTTAGTTGTTTTATTATAATTTTAATATGTGCATGTATTTTAAATGATAACAAATTTATAAAAAGTTAAGAAAGTGAAAATATAAATAATAAATATATTGAATATTATTTACATGTATATGACATAATGAGGGCCCAAAAGCCAACTTTTGCATCTTAAATTCAAATTGAATGAAATCACCTTCAATAAATAGATAATTTAATTTTATAAACAATAAAGATGAGCTCGATGAATTTGACTTGGTATGGAGAAGATACATGTCTGCAAAATTTTCTCTATGCCTTTTTATTTTGTGTGTCTGGGCTCACTATCGATTATTTTTAGATGAAATAAATTTTGTATTTTTCTTTGTATTTTATGTACAATGTTCATGTTCAAAATTTATTGATTTGAGATGTAAAAATACGAAAATAAAATAGATCCCAAAACACAATAATTGATAGTTATAAAATTAGGGTTTCCATGATGTGTATTCTGTACAATTGGTCGCCCTATCTCCTCCTACTTTATTCATTGTTGACCAAATCATCATAATGGCTGAGTCTTGGGGTATAACGTTAATCAGTGTCTTTGACACATCATTCTTTTTCTTTTCTTCCTTTATTCTTTTATTTTAGGATTAAACACAGTATTTTGTACAATATTTTATACACTATTTTATGAGAATTATCGAATGTTATTTTCACAAATTAATGATATAAAGATACATTTAGATAGGGATTTCACGCCAAAATGAATGAATAAAGGTGATGAGATGGAGATTCGTCACCATCTTATAGCAACTCCATAGAAAACACTTATGCTAATAAGTGAAAAAAAAGAAAATAAAAGAAAAGAAAAGAAAAGCAAAACACTTGGAATAATTATTGACTTTTGAACTTGCCATTATAAAATTAAAGTCGGGAGCTCTATTAAGACCTTTGGATTCTTGGTTTGTTGGAACCGCATCAAGGTAAGGAAGTGTGACACAACAACCCTTAGGTTCCATAATCCTATTATCAAGTTCTATTCACAGGCTAGTCAGAACCATCCTCTCAGTCGCATACTCTTGCAACCTAGAAATGATAGAACCATGTGTGTGAATTTTTCAGCTCTTCCTTGAAAAACCGTTGAACTATCAAAGAGTCTGCTCCTCTGGTAACTCGTCCTCATGGAGACAGATATTTTCTTTTAAGGTCAGGAGCTACTAGTTTCATAACCAACAAGGGAGAAGCTAGAAAAGTGGGAAAAGAAGTGGGAATGGACCAGTGTAGTCTCATTCCCTTATAAAGCTCGACCAGTTTAATCGAGTCTTCATCAAGAAGTAGGCTTTTCTAGAAGCTCAAATTTTTGTAGAATTTTTTGTGTAGGATTCTTTTAGATATTTTCTTTGACTTTGCATTGCTTATGCATTCTTGTTTGTGCCTCGATGGATAGTCTTTTGGTCTGCCCATGTTTTGGGGTCTTGGAAAAAGTTGCACCAACAAACCATTCCTCATCCGAAACAATGTCTCAATCTATTCTCCAGTTGCTAGATATCATGGCAACCAGAAGAACTGGGTTAGAGTGTCAATTTCGACAATCCCCAATGGTTCCCGAGCCACTCTTGATGTAGCAGCCTAACATCATCCCAACTTAGACTCCAAGATTTTTCAAGAATCCATATGGGTTGAGCTAAGTCATATGTGTGAGGTTCCTAATCAAGTCATTGTCTCAAAGAGTTTTATGAATGATATGAAGGGTTCTAGTTGGACACATTGAATTGAATAGTCTCATGGAACCTAAATAATTATGTCATGGAGACCTGAAGTATCCCAATTCCAGTCCTTAACGGGTTCCTATGAAATTAAGTGTATTAAGGTCTAGACCAAGCTCCAATCTTCAGACTTTATTTTAGACTTGGTTATTGTCTTGATCAATTCGTAAAAATGCGAGAAAATATTTTTCTGAAGCAATTTTCTGATTGAAGTTTTTAGGGATTTTTGAAAAAGTTTTACAAATTTTATGCATTTTTAATTTTTTTTCAAATTTTTATGCTTTTGACAGTTTTGAAATTTTACGGATTTTCATATAGGTTAATAAAAGAATTACGTACAGATATTTACATGGGAATGCATCATTATTTGCAAAAACTGGTTTTAAGAATTCACACCATGTATTGTCAGGAGTTAAGTTAGTGGTTATTTGAAAATAATTTAATAAACATTTTGAAAATTTTATTTTACAAATAATTTTGTAAATATTTACAAAATTTAATTTGAAAATTCATTTTGCAAAGATTTTTTAAACAGTACATATGAATTTTTCAAAATATTTTTAAATTTATTTTTCAAACCACTTACAAGCTAGATTTTCAAAAATTTTATTCAAACAAATGAAAAATATTTTTGCAAAAATTTGAATAGATTTTTACATAGATTTGAAAATGTTTCACCATATTTTTCCAAACGGCTTCGAAATAATTTTCAAGGCATTTTCAACTATTTTTCAATTATGCAAAACATCTTTAAACATGTTTGTTAATCGTAACTACATATAATTTTTGAAAAAATATATTTATTTCATTATTTATTTAGTGTGTTCTATGTTGGACATGTGAGCCCACGGCGAGCCATTATGCAATAAATGTCATTGCAAATATCATTCCCTGATCAGAAATGAAGAATAAATAATTTGCATAATAGGTCCCTCTGTACCATTAGGGTTATGTACCATGACCATCTTGATGATCATATAGCTGTTCATTCAATTATTGAATCATAGAGGCTGGTGCTCGGATGAATATCTAAAGAGTTAGATTGAGGACTCATCAAGCACCGTCAAATGATTGTTAAGATGTGATCTCCAGCCTGAGTAGGAAATGACAATCCTTTCTCACATAGGCTGATATCTGACCGACCTCTTGATGCAGGTCCTCTGCATAGGAATAGAGATTCGGAGGTGTCAGATTAGTTAGGTCAATGGGTTGACTTAACGAGATCGAGATAACCTAAGTCCTATGTTGAATGTTGTCACAACATAGGCACGCATCCTCTGACCGGAGACAGATGTGTTACTATATGTCTGAGTGTGTACATTTGGCAGACCAATAGGTTGATGACCTAACCAAGGTCTATACACCGACGCGCTGGTGTGCATGTAAGGGCATATGAGCAATACGATCTCTCAAAGGGATTATACAAGTTCACTACTGAACCGGAAGACATGAGCTCACTCATGAGATTGGGAAGAATCAAATTCCGTGCACGGTCGTATCACTTTGGAAGCTTGACTGAATTTGTAGGTTTGATATATACTTTTGGAAAGTACATGATCAAGACCTGGGTATGATATATGCTTTTGGAAAGTATATGATCGATACCGAATCCCAATGATCAAATGAGAAACTTATTGATAAAACTGTGAAGAAGAAAGTATAAAATTGATCTTGATCTTCGTGTTGATCATAGGTCTTCCTATATGCAGGATGTACAGGTATTGGGAATGCCTGAGGGTTATGTGATCATAAACGATGGTATATCCATGACGCTTCCATTCCGAGGGAGCGATGAAACAAGTCTGGATTTTAGTGACTCCTTTCAGTAGAGAAGCAATCTGATCTTAGTCCAAGTGTTGGACATTGGTCTGAATGAGATTCAGATACAATGAGAAAAATTAGATTTGCGGTCTTGATTTAATCAAGCATCTATGGGAGGTTCGTAAGATCTGGATTTGAGATGAAATCTCAACATCCAAGTCACTATACATGGAACAATACAATCGCCCTGTCCTTATCTCCAAGTATCTGCGGAGAAAGCACATTATTCTTGAAGGGGTTCAAGAATAATTCATTTGATGAATTATATATATCCAAGCAACAAGATGTTGATAATTATATGAGATTTAATTATCAATAATAATATGAATATGATTCATATTAAGATAAAATCTATCCAAGATAATTAAATGGGATTTAATTATCAAGGATATGCAAATTGTGGATAGTGCTATCCATAATTTATGAGTATATATTATAAATGTGATTTATAATATATTAGAGAGAGAGCACCTTTGCAAATAGCATTTGGTAATTGTTGTGAATTGGATTCACATTAAGCAATTAATTGGAAATGTAATTTACAATTTAGTTTGGGATGTGAATATGATTCACATAATTTTCAATGGCATGATTGAAATATTCACAAATTAATTTGGAAATAATTTGGTGGATAATTTTGTGATAATTGTTATTACAAAATTATTTATAAATAATAAGATAAAATAAAAAAGAGATAGAATAACCACCTAAATAATAGGTGGTGTCACCTATGACTTATTCATAGGTGACGTCCCCCCTATAATCAAGGGTGGTTAGTTGCCTTCTTTTTTGTTATCACATTATCTCTTAATTAATTAATTTATGTTGAATTTAATTATGTTGATAATGTTGCAACATAATTTTAATTTAAATATAAATTAATGTTGTTGGTTTTAAACAACAACAATCATAGCCATTGATCATTACATGGACCAAACATGGCCGTTGGATCTATGTGTCCCATGAATTGAGATCCATTGGATCCCAAACTAGTATAAAAGGAGGGCTAGCCTAGCCTTCCAAAGTACATAATTAAAAGTTGTACAAGGTTACAACTCTCTCTCTCTCTCTCATATTCTCACCCTCTCTCTTTCTCTCCTCCAAAAGATGGCCGTCCATCTTGTGTTGAGAAAGGAGAGACTCTCGGCATTCGCCTTCGACGACTCCAGGATCTCCTTCTTCTTTGGAGTTGCTTACTCTAAAGGAAGACGACGGATTTCGTTTGACGAAATCAGGGGATCCATTGCTTGATCTTCATCGAGGATTGCAGGAGGAACGGGACTCATCATCGTGCCCGCAAGTGCATTCTTCGTGGATCGGACTTAAGACAGGAGGATCTCTTGTTTGGGATCTCACTATCGCAAGAGGTATTCCTTATACTTTGTGGTTTGATGAAACGATTCGAGAAGTGTTCTCGTGATCATGTAGTTTCATCTTTAGTTTTAAAAAATTTAATTTCCACCGCATCTAGCGACTAGTGCGACTAGTTGCCCCGATCGCATACGATGCTATCAATACGCTTCCGTGATGCGCTTGAGGGTTCTCAATATCCTTCAAGTGGTAGCAGAGTCAGGTTGAATAAGGTTTTGGATATGATCTATAGACCTAGGACGACTTGGGCTTGAAAGAGTTGCAAAATTTTTTGTCGCATTTGAATTTTCGCATCTTTGTCTAATTAATTTTTTCGGTACTGTTTAAATTGTTTAAACACAAAATTTTCAATTGAATTTTGTTCTGCATTAAATAAGAAAATCATAGGATCTGAGTTTGTGAAATTTGGACTTCATTTGCTCAAGATATGGTCTTTTGAATATGCATATATTCACTGTTGCGGGAACCACGGATTTAAACGTGATTAATGAGTTAATTACGGTTTTGATCCGCCTCGAAATGCATGAATTATCACTTAGGTTCTTTAATAAATTAAATAGGCAAACTTAGGAAACTGAGTTTGCATTTTTTTGATTTAAATTGATCAAGATAAGTTAATTTTAGTGATTGGGGGTCACTGCTGGAAATTGACATTTTTGATCACGAACCTTGTGATAAGTCATTCAATTATCATGATGAAAATTAATTGTTAATTTTATGGAATAATTAGTGATAAATATTTGTGAAATATTTAAAGATATAATTATTTCATTGAATGACATTTTCCTAAACCACAACGATAAGATAATTGATCTTGATCATTGGCTGATTTGAATCCATCAACAAACATTGATTTCATGAAAAACCGTAGTTTATCCTACAATAGTTGTAGGACAACATTTACATGAAAAACCCTCTTGTTTGAATAGGATTGGGGATTTGTTTATCAAATCTCCTTATAATATAATCAAAATTGTTTTGATGTATATTATATGGTATAATTTCGGTTGAAAACCCGATGAGAATCTCAAAGTACATTATGATCTATCTGGTATTATCCTTTCCCGAGGCGAATATGGTGCCTAGTCGGAAAGCATTGAGGTCACGGGTTGCAACGTATGTGGTCCGTCCTACTCTCGTCGGTACTGGCCATGACAGCGGGTAGGGACTGGATAATTGCCGGAGAAGTCAGAGTGTATTTTTCTAATTACTAAAATTCGAATAATACGTACTTTGAGATTATACCTACTATTCAAGTAATAATCAAGTTTGTTGATTGATGATTGGATTAATGATTAATCTAATGTGATTAAATTAATCATATCCAATTACCACTCTATTATGAATAGATGTGTATTTCCCTTGGAAGAGTTAATTATGTGAATATGATTCACGATAATTAATTATACAATTTGAATATGAGATAGAGGATCACATAAGTGACATCCATGATCTCCCGTCAAGGCAAAGAATTCCAT
This sequence comes from Ottelia alismoides, assembly GCA_037367405.1. Lineage (NCBI taxonomy): Eukaryota > Viridiplantae > Streptophyta > Magnoliopsida > Alismatales > Hydrocharitaceae > Ottelia > Ottelia alismoides. The sequence goes on from JAZKJV010003029.1 coordinate 26,483, forward strand.
AGCCAGTTGTTGTATATAGGAGACACCTGTCCGAAGTGACAGATCCTATATATGATTTAATTGGATCGGATTCTTTGCTTCTCGAAAGAGTAAGGTCGTATATGTAGTGACCCCAATATCGAGTCCTCATATTATTGGGGCAATATTGGATTGCGTATAGCGAGTATTAAGCCTGTTGCGGTTGGTTCAATTAATGACGGGTCAACACTCTTCCATGATGCGCTTGAGGATTCTCAATATCCTTCATTCTATACATTTGATTGGTTGTATCTTTCCATCCATATAGTACATTAGCCATATTATTGAAAATACAAAAGTATGAGTTATAGATAAAATATACAATGTATGTACGACCCCCTATACTTGGCTTGAGTTATGTCTTCATAAGTCGGAGAGAAAAAGGAAGACATATCGTGCTAAGTATAGGAAAGCCTACCTATATTACAACAACTAAAGAATGAGACGTCAGCCATCCCCCCTATACATAGGATCAAATAATTCTAAGTATAGTTGATTTATACAAAATAGGGATGATTGAGTATCTAGAATTTACAAAATCAATGTCTCAATTTGTACCCCTTATACTTAGGGTGAAATATCCATATTTATAGACAAATTATCAAAATTGAGGGGCAAGCGAGAGAATGAATAATAAATAACCCGAATGCACTCACCCCCCATACTTAGGATGAAGCATATCCTAAGTATTGCAGAGATGAATGGGGTGAGTGCAACATGAAAGAAAGAATTGGAAGAATGAAAATGAAAAGAAGAAAAGAACATTTTTCATCAAAGATATTTTTGGGAGCATTGTCTGGATCCACTGAAGCTGTTAAAGTGGTGATATCTTGATGAATACCCATTCATCACTCTTTATTCTTATATTTTAGCTACAAAAACCTTTGCAAATGCATGTATATTCATGTAAATACAAATAATTATCAAAAGCATGTATTGTATAAAGTTTAATAATTAGCATGTTTTTGTGCAAAAATAAAACAATAAAGAGTAAAAAGAAAAAGAGGGAAATATTTAGAATAAATATTGAGCAACCTAATCAAAAGGGAGGGCTCAGCATGGGCCTGACCGTATAAAATGCCAAAGTAGAGAGAGATAAGGAAGCTCATATGTGTATATACCTGTAAATAAATATAATAAAAATAATTTCCTCCAAAAAAGACTAACATAGGCTTGTAAATACTTGTATATATTTATAAATATAAAAATCAAAATAAAAATAGAAAAATTAAAAAGAAAACAAAAACATCACTCATGTACATAGTCACCATGTATATAGCCCATTCATCTAATATTTATGTTGCTTTATAAATAAATAAAATTAATTTCTAAAAATTTTGTAAATATTCTATATGATATGGTGTAAATAAATAAAATAAAAACAATTAAAACAAAAACAAAATAAAAAGAATAAAATTAAAAATCAAAAATAATATTATAAATATACCATGTATATATGTACATATCTATTTATTTCACCTATGTATATAAATAATAAAAAAAATAAAAATACCATATTATTTCAAATTTTATTATATAAATAAATAAAATATAAAATTGGAATAAAATATACAAAAATAAACAATTAAAAATTAAAAATACATATGTATATACATGTATGTAATAATAATATTTTGTAAATACCTAAAATATATTTCAAAAAAATAAATAAAAATCACAAAAAAATAGAAAATATTAAAACAAAAATATTTCATGTTTTGACTTTTTAATAATTTTGCCATTTACTATTTATAATTGATTTTTCAAATCTTTTCCACGTGGTAGCTTCTCATTGGTCCACGGAGATGTTGACCTCCGGTCAACTCCCTCCGCGGACCTTCTTCTCCAGCGGATCTCGCGCCCGACCCGACTTCTCCTCTTTTTCCGCGCTCGATCCGCTAGCCATCTCCGCAAACCCCGGGTCCTATCTCTTCTCCTTGCATCCGAGACCCTCGCCGGGGTATCCACATCGGGATCCGCGCTTCACACAGCCCTACCCGACCAACCCTAGCCGGACCTGCACCCATACATAAGCCGAGTTCCGCCACCTTCATTCCCATCATTAGCTCATTCGCTCCACCCCCCAGTGACCTCCAGTGCGTGAGTGAGAGTGAGCTCGCTCCAGGTGCTGTCGCAGCGAGGAGAGGGGCAGTGGCCCACTGATCCGGCATGATACACCGCCGTGCTCCGCCCAGAGCCGGATCTCGAGCCTCGGAGACCGACGCTCCTTGAGGCAAGGACCAGGAGCTGCGCAAGCTCGCCCACAGTCGATTCGTCCACCCAGGTATACCGATTTCCCTTTCTTTTTCTTTAATTTTCGATTAGCCCCAATTCGCGCCGCCGTCGCCTTCCTTCGATTCCGACCACCTCATCGTTCCGTTCGATCATCGGAATCCACCTTCGCCTCCGCCTTCCACCCACGCACGTTCTGCACCCATCCACTCAACCCAGCTCGCACAGGAGCTGGGGTTCGAGCTCCTCCGTCCACACCCTCACCGGAGCTCGCCCATATCGACCCCCCGACCACCTTCACCACGCCTAATGGGGTCGAGGCAGTTTGCCCTCGACCCGCGAGCTTTCTGGTCTACTTTGCAGGTTCATCCAAGCCCATTTGAGGGCTTGGACCAGTGGGTCCAGTAGCTCCACCTCCGCCGACCTCGCCGGAGCTCTCCAGAGCTCGGCTGGGTCATCGGAGGCCACCACCAGCTGCGGAGCTTCACGGCGGAGCTTTTCCGATCTTCAGGAGCAGCAGGGGAGGATCTCAGCGCGTGTGTCGGGCCGACGAAGCTCGACGGCCAACTGTTCTTCCAACATCTTCCCCGACCGTCCGATCAGCCTCAGAGCTCCAGATCAGATCATGACCATTCATTCGCGGAGCTGCAGATAGCGTCAGATCAGTGGAGGATTGATCCCATCCGTCCGATGGCCGAGGTGTAGCCGCGACGCATCCCCACCGTCAGATCCACACGTGGAGAGGCCCAGACCGTCGGATTCGCCCGAGGAGCCTAGCTTTGGAGAGCCATCTAATCCGGACCGTCCATCTACCACGTGGCATCCATCCAGCGGCTCCATTAATAAAGGGTAATTTACCCTCAGGCCCTGTCTTTTCTTTTATTTAGTATTTAGTCTTGTAAATACACAGTGTAGTTATTTAGTTTTGGTACAATTGCATTAAGGACCCTGCACTTTACTTTCTTTGCTTATATGCCTCTGTGTATGGTGTAGCACGTGCTTCGACACGTGGTTTTCTAGGCTATTTGCATTTTATACCTTGTAGTTCTGATATGTTATGAACTGAATGGAAACTTTTGGATTATTGCATTTATACCCCTGTGCGTAATTTAATAGTGCATGTGCGTTTATTGTTGGGTATTTTGCAGACAAGCCCTTGGGCTTTTGGTGCCTGTTACCAAATAGCCCTCGGAACTTGTTTTCCTTACATTTGGGTCCCTGAGTGCCTCAGGCACGCGCCACGCGCGTGATCTCCTGGGTATTTTGCACCGGACCCCCCAGTACTCTTTGTATTTGCACTTAGGTCCCTGTGCACAGTACCTCCTCTTTATTTTTGAATAAAATAGCAAACCTACTCCAAATCCAATGAAAATTGGACACATGGCTCCTGCCATTGTGTAAAATTTTCTGGGATTTTTGGAGACATTTTTATTTTGATTTTATATTTTTAAAAATTCAAAAACATGTATTTTCTTTACTGTTTAACTTTGAAAATCACAAAAAATATTAAAACCTATCTAAAAATTACAAAAAATACCTACTGTTCGTTTTGTTGTGCTTGATTTTCTAGCCAACTTTGGCTATTTTTCATTACCTAAAACTCCTAAAAATTGAAAAATACTTAAAATCTTATAAAAATTCTAATAAATAAACTAAAAACCCAAAAATAATAATTTAGGAGCTCAAATTTTCCTGGTTTTCTTCTCTACACTGGAAAAATACCTCCAGGCTTATTGGGGACTCTTAGATATTTTATCTAAGTCCCTTAAGATCGGTTGGACAATACCTACAGTTTCTGACCCTGTTTGATTTTAAAAAAAATAAAATAAAAATCAGAAAAATTTCAAAAATTCACCAAAAACAGTAAAAACATAAAACACACAAAAATATTTTTATTAGAATTTTTGATTGATTTTTGATGCATTAAATAAATTGTTGAATTGCCCTGCTTATTAGTTTTCTTTAGTTTTTTAATTAATTAAAAATCCAAAAAATATAAAAAACCTAAAAACCACCAAAAAATACTCTTTTCTTCTCTTTTATTCTTTTTGACTACTTCGTAGGCCGCGAGGCCATTACGTGCTCCTTGTGTTCGACCCTGTCGCTATACCAGGTTAAAATAATAGCAAGACCGCTATTGATTTTCGAGTTGATTTTTATATTGGTGGTCTATTTTTCTTGATTGATCGAGCCTGATTGCTTGGGTCGCAACGACCATTTAGCACCTTATACCCTAGTGGTCAGGAACGGTCATCAGAATGGCGCCGTTGCCGGGGAGTACGGCTTAGTAGTCGGTTTTCGATTTTTCCCGCGGTTTTCTTTTCCGCGGCTTTTTGTGCATATTTTGTATAGATCATTTAATTGCATAATTATTTAAATAATCTGGTCTGACGTTCTGTTTGTTTTCTTGCGAGGGCCCGAGGATCGAGGTGGCTTCTTCGGAAGCCGACGCAACCGCGAGAGTCGGAGGCGGCTCTTTTCTTTACAGAGCTGCAGGAGAGCGCGAGGAACAAGCAGGAGTGCGGGAGCCGCGGGATAGCCGTGGAGTAGCGTAGTTTAGATTAGGTTTTATTTCTGCAATAATTGAACTGTTATTGTAATAATACAGGGATAGACAGAGACTTGAACTTTCGGGGTTTGTTTCGCCGAGCATCGGTGTCCTCGGGGGACCCCTTAGCTAGTTCGGTCTTTCGCGGTTTTTACGCGGTTTTCCCTTACTATCTTTTCCGGTTTCACGCGGATTTTCGAGCCCCTAGCCGTAGGATTTTCTGCTTGATTGTGACGTAATTCATAGGATCCAAACACCCTAATATAATTGCCTATTCCTATAGTGCGGTAATTGGACCTATAATAAAAAAATAATAAAATAGCCATCCCATCACCTCCGAGCCTACGCGCCGCGAGCCCGCCCCGTCAAGCGCTACTCCCGAACTCGACCTGTCGAGAAGAGGAGGGGTGGGTCTAGACCAGACTCTTTGGATTGGAGGCTGGTGGTCGGCTAGCCGTTCTTTCGAGTAGCACTGTTGTTTAGGGACTCGGTTTTCGCCTGCACCATTTAGGTAGTTTATTTCCTGTCTTTTAAATTCTGCGCGGATCATCTTGCATGTAGACTGCTGGAGTCAGGTACGCATTTCTATCTCTGCATGCATCATTGATTTCTCGCGCATCGGCTTTTTCGTCTTCCCCCCAGTTTTTGACTTAATAACCAGGAGAACCGAAAATTCGTTAGGCGTTTTTGCTTGCATTGAAAAAAAAATCTAAAAAAGAAAAACTATAAAATTGGGGCTGCTAAAACTATCGACCCTAAAAGACACCTCACCTAAAAATCTGTCTTGGGGAGAGCAACCCCTCATTTATTTGGTTGGATTGTGCGAGAGAGTGACCCGTACACTAGGTAAAGCCCTCCGGTGCTCATCTCGACTGTTACCGACTCTTCTGTGCGGGATAGTCGGTTGAGAGAGTATCGGATATCCCAGCAGGTCACGTAATCGCTCTGATATTTTGATTGTTCACCAAAATAAAAATTGACAAGATAATTTGACCGAGCCTTTACGGTCTTCAGCTCGCGTTGCGTTGGTGAACTTGGGGGTTTGCTTTCGATCATAGTTTTTCCAGATCTCATCCGCCTTACTCGCAGATCACGATGATGGGCAGGAGGTCTCTTAGGCAGCCTCTGGCTACACCGCTTTTTAGCACTCCTGACCATTCATCTAGGTCGGTTCGTGGGAGCTCAGACCCGCTCTCCGAACCTGAGTATGACTCCACCATGTTCCCCCTCACCACCCTTCTTCCTGATTCAGAGATACCAGTGCCAGAGGAGATATAGACAGATGATTTATCGGCACCTGAGTTCGGTTGTTTTGGTTTTTCAGAGACGATGGCCGCAGTTCTGATGATCGCATCAGAGGTCCACAAGGAGAGCAGCATTTCGTTCTGGACCAGGGTTCGATCAACTCCACCCTGATCGCCTCCCACGAGTCAGTGGCAGCAGCAGCTGAGGGATCAGGGAGCATTCATGATGGACATGAGGAGAGAGCTTGAGCAGATGAGAGACAACCGCGAGAACCGCGGAGGAGGAGGACCCGACGATGCGGCAGCTGCCGCCGCAGCCGCAGCCGCAGCAGCAGCCGCAGCAGGAGCACCACCACTACTTAGAATCGATGGGAGAGAACCAAAATCCCGGGTCGACCTTGACATATCGCTGGGTGGTACTTCCAGCCATCGTGGGGGACTTCAAGTTCCCCCCGACACTTTGCAGCTTCTTCCCCGATTCCACAGTTTGGCCACAAAGGAGCCTCATCTCCACCTGCAGGAGTTTGAGATGATATGCAGCACTGTCCACGATCGTCAGGTGGACCAGGATACTATCAGGATGATTGCCTTCCCCTTTTCCTTAGCAGACAGAGCAGCCACCTGGCTGAAGCACCTGGGGAAGTTTGTCTACACTTGGAGCAGCTTCGCACCGAGTACTTGAACAAGTACTATCCACTCGGGCGAACCAATGCAGCGAGAGCCCTCATCAGCAACTTCTCCATGCTCCCTAACGAGCAATTCCATGAGGCATGGGAGAGGTTTTGTGAGCTGACTGACCGATGCCCGCACCATGATATTTCGAAAGCCCAACCTTGTGCAGAGCTTCTTCAACGGGCTGACACCAGAGCTCCAAGGCTTGGTGAATGCTTCTTGTGGCGGGTCTTACTTTGCCAAGGGATCACGACCAGGTCTGGGCCATCTACGAGGAGATGGCCGAGAACTACATGGTGATGTCCCAGACTAGGTTGTACACTCAGGGCAGACCCCAGCAGCAGCCTGGACCCGTGCAGTACCAGAGGATAGCACGGGTCGATGCCGGTCCATCCAGTTCATCCGCAGTAGCAGCAGCACAGGAAACAGGAAGAGTCATCCGCTGCGGATATGGGTATCATCAGTGAGAAGTTGGATCGGATGGAGCTGATAGAGAAGAAGAAGTGCCAGGGCATCACTCAGATGGAGCAGATGGCACAGACTCTGAGCGACATGAAGACCCAGCTCATGTGTCTCCAGGAGGCACAGACGGCTCCACAGCCCCGTCTTCAGTCGCGAGGCGATATCGGCGGCAGCAACAGCTCGTTCCAGCGCTCCAGCTCACACCAGCAGCCTAGACAGGTTCACCTTGTACAGACGGAGCCGTACCAACAACAGCAGCCCTCCTAGCAGTCACCACCATCTCCAGACATGCAGATGGTGGTATACTAGCCGGATCAGCCTCTGGCAGTGCTCCCGCCAGCCCAGTACGATACAGAGCCGTTGATGGATGTCAACGGGATTTGGTATGACTGTCCTCAGCCTGGGATCCGACGAGACCATCCCGGATTCAGGTGGGGGAGTGGAGGTACCCAGCCCCAGCAGCAGCCATCTGGCCAGGGAGGCCAGTACAACCAGCAGAGGGATCACCAGCAGCAGCATCCCCCAGTTTACCAGTCACAATAGCAGTCATCCTTCGTTCCTCGTCCCTATTAGCAGGGACACTCTTGGAGGCGAGAGCAGCCTCACCAGCCACACCAGCAACAGCACCCTCCTACCTACCCCTCTCAGCAGCAGCAGCACCAGTTCCAGCAGCCTCATTACCAGAGAGGCTACCCGTCGGGCTCTCATGGTCCACCATACGAGAGCCACGCCTTGGACGACATAGCCCGCCTCCTCACGGACAAGCAGGCTACTTTCAGACGGGAGATGGACGAGTTCCGCCAGGAGATGCGGGACATCGTGAGAGGGAAGGCCGCCATCCCTGCCCAGATAGAGCCGAATCCCAACAGCCTGAAGAGGAAATCTGAGCAGGTAGTTTGTACTGAGTATACCACTCCTAGTGATACATTTGGTGATATGACTGGATATCTGTTTGATACTGATTTTGTCACACTTAGGAGCGGTAGGATGCCAGCAGGCGGTGCCTCATCTGAGCTACATCATGAGGATCCACCTAGAGCGCCCGACGAGGAGGAGGATGACTGTGGTACTGATGCCACCAAGGATGCTGATTCCACTGTCGGTACTGAGGCTGCCGTTTCACCAGTTCGAGGACGTGGTACTGAAGCCACTCCTGATGCTGAGCCAGAGCGCGGTACTGAGGCTGCAAGTCTTCCAGCTGAGCCAGCCGATGGTGGTACTGAGGCCACCAAGTTCATGTAGAGAGATCTATTGTTTTTCCTTCACCTGATGTATCTCTGAACAGTTCTGTGAATAAAGGAAAGGGTTTATTTTCTTCTGGTCCCACTGTGGTGCATGATGTATGTGTGGATCCGGTCGTCGAACAGCCTAGACCCTTTTCTAGTCCTTCATCTGAGAAGGACCCTATGATCCCCTTCCCTAGAGCCCTTCAGATGGGGAAGGGGAAGAAAAAAAAGATCCAAAAAAGAGAGAGCAGGAGGAGTTCAGCCAGAGCATGATCGACAGATTCCATATACAGCTAACCCTTCAGGAGGCTTTGCAGCACATCCCCCTTCTTCAGCGATTGTTGAGAGATAGGACCACAGTCAGGAGGAGGAGGAGGAACCACCATTCAGAGATTCATGTGCTGACGAAAGCCACGTGCTTCGCGATCTAGAACCGCTTGCTGGCCAAGAGGCCAGATTCAGGAGCCCCATATGTCAGATGTCATATCAGAGAGCAGAGGTTCGATCGGACTCTATTGGATAGCGGATCGTCTATCAACCTCCTTTCGGCCGCCCTTCTCGACCGCTTCGAGTTGGGCACTCTTAGACAGAGCAGGACAGTCCTTCAGTTGGCTGATCGATCTGTCAAGAGGCCGAAGGGGTTGTTGTGAGACGTCATCGTCACTATTCAGGGCCTGCAATTCCCCGTGGACTTTGTAGTGTTGGACAGGGAGATCCCTGATTCAGTGGTCGATACCCCCATCATTCTCGGTCGTCCGTTCTTGGCCACAGCCAAGGCGGTGACTGATCATGATAGCGGGAAGGTATACTTTTACGTCGAGGGCGAGAGTGTACAAATAGAGAGGGTCGAAGACTACAGAGCTAGAGACAGAGCATGCTCAGAGACCAGCACAGATACAGAGAAACTGACAGATGCCGGGCTAGACATCCACCAGGACTGTGATTTTGTGATCACAGACGACGAGGCAGCATGGGCAGACCCTGCAGCACAGGCCATCCTCTCATTTTCAGACACAGACACAGCTGATGCCGAGATGACAGCAGAGGAGAGCTTGGAGAGCACAGCCCTGGTTCAGGATACTACAGAGGCAGCAGAGCCGGTTCTCAACCGCGACACAGAGTTTAGTGACGGTGGTACTGAGGCCACCTTCTGTGACGGTGGTACTGATACCACCTTGTTTGATGCAGATCCCTCGAATTCAGAGTCTGATTGGGAAGATTGCGATGATCAGATGCCAGACCTGAAGTCCCACAGAGCCTACAGCTGAGGAGAAGGTAGATGCAGAGCAGATCAGAGACAGTACAGTTGAGCAGCCTTCTCCAGATCCGGTTTGCGAGAGTTCGTTGTCTTTCTCCCAGGCAGACCTGGCAGCATACATGCATCTTCTTTTGAAGTCAGATTTGCCAGCACCTAGTTGTCCAGAGCTGAAGCCACTTCCTTCGTCGTTGAAGTATAGATTCCTTGCGGGTGAGCATGAGATGTACCCAGTCATTATCTTAGCCGATTTGACTGGAGAGCAGGAATCCCATCTGATGGGGGTTCTTGAAAAGAACCGCAAGGCAATAGGATGGAGCGTAGTAGATCTCCAATCCCACCATATCTATCTCAAGGATGAGGCAAAGCCGTCGCGTGAGTTCCAGCGGCGGTTGAACCCAAATCTGAGAGAGGTTGTCATGAAGGAAATTTCGAAATGGTGGAGCGCCGATTTTATATTATCCCATCTCCGACTCCAAGTGGGTCAGCCCTTTGCATGTGGGGCCCAAGAAGACGGGCATCACTACAGTGATTAGCGAGTCTGGAGAGGAGATTGCTACACGAGTACCCACTTCTTGGCGGGTTTGTGTTGACTACAGGAGACTCAACCAGGCCACCAAGAAGGATCATTTCCCCCTGCCCTTTATTGATCAGATTATTGAGAGACTGGCAGGAAGAGCCATTATTGTTTTCTGGATGGGTACTCGGGCTACAACCAGGTGGCCATCGCTCCTGAGGATCAGGAGAAGACCACCTTTACCTGTCCCTTCGGCACATACGCCTTCCGACGCATGCCATTTGGGCTATGCAATGCCCCTGCGACTTTTCAGAGATGCATGCTGTCGATCTTTTCGGACATGGTAGGGGAGTGCTTAGAGGTCTTCATGGATGATTTCTCGGTTTACGGTGACGGATTCGACTCCCGTCTTGACTGCCTAGACCGAGTACTCCAGCGATGTATTGAGGTCCGCTTGGTTCTTTCTTGGGAGAAGAGTCACTTTATGGTGACTCAAGGGACGGTGCTTGGCCACATCATCTCCAACAGGGGCATGGAGGTTGATCCGGCCAAGGTTGATGTCATTAGAAAACTCACACCATCGTCCAATTTGCGGCAGTTACGGTCTTTCCTGGGGCATGTCGGTTTCTATCGGCGGTTCATCCGTGATTTCAGTAGGGTTGCCCGACCGTTGACTGACATGCTGACGAAAGACACCGAGTTCCTTGTCGATGACAAGTGTCTTTCGTCCTTTGATACTCTCAAGCAGTGTATTGTTGAGGCTCCTGTCCTCCATCCACCAGATTGGTCTCTCCCATTCGAGATCATGACGGACGCCTCCGATTTTGCCGTGGGGGCTGTGCTGGGACAGAGGAGGGATGGAGTTCCATTTGCTATCCACTATGCTAGTCGCACCTTGGATTCCGCCCAGCGGAATTATACAGTCACGGAGAAGGAGATGCTAGCAGTAGTGTTCGCCCTAGATAAGTTCATATCGTACATCATTGGATCTAGAGTGACTTTGTACACAGATCATACCGCCATCCGATACCTCATGGCAAAGAAGGATGCCAAGGCCAGACTGACTAGATGGATCCTTCTACTCCAGGAGTTCGATATTGAGATTAAGGATAAGCCTGGAGTCAAGAATGTGGTGGCGGATCATCTCTCCCGTTTAGAGCAGCCTGAGGAGTCTGAGCAGATTGATCCCATTTGTGAGACCTTCCCAGATGAGGCGATCCTTGCTATCGCCTCACTCCCGTGGTATGCCGATATTGTGAACTTTCTTGTTGCTAAGAAAGTCCCACAAGGTTGGCCCAGACAGAGGCTTGAGACCTTCCTCGCGAAGGCCAAGTCTTACCACTGGGAGGATCCCATCCTTTACCATGAAGGAGGGGATAGTGTCTGGCGTAGGTGCATTCCTCAGGATGAGCACCATAGCGTCCTCACTTACTGCCACAAGCTTGAGGCAGGAGGACATCACTCTGGGAGGAGAACGGCACAGAAAGTGCTCCAATCCGGCTTGTGGTGGCCTACCTTCTTAAAGGACTCTGATGAGTTCGTGAAGAGGTGTACTGACTGTCAGAGGATGGGCACTTGTGGACAGCGTGATATGATGCTGATGCAGCCCATTCACTTCTGTGAGGTTTTTGACGCATGGGGCATCGATTTCATGGGTCCATTCCCTAAGAGTCAGGGATTTGAGTACATTCTGTTGGTCGTTGACTATGTTAGTCGTTGGGTTGAGGCTATCCCCGCCCGAGCCGCTGATGCGAGGACTGTTTGCAGATTTCTGAGGAAGCACATCATCACACGGTTCGGGGTACCTCTAGTATTGATTTCAGATGGGGGGTCTCATTTCATCAACGACCAGGTGAAGGCACTTGATAGTGAGTTCGGCATAGACCATCGAGTTGCCACTCCATACCATCCACAGATGAATGGTCTAGCCGAGGTCTCGAACAGGGAGATCAAGACTATTTTGCAGAAAGTCGTCTGCCCTGACCGAAAGGATTGGTCACAGCTTTTGGACTCGGTCTTGTGGGCATATAGAACGTCTTTCAAGACACCATTGGGCACATCTCCCTTTCGCCTAGTTTATGGCAAGTCGTGCCATTTACCTGTTGAGTTGAGGCACAAGTCACTTTGGGCAGTCACAGATATTCTTTTAGATCCAGATAGTGTAGGAGACCAGAGGAGGGCAGAGTTAGCAGCCTTGGAGGAGCTTAGAGATACAACCTTCTCAAACAGCCTACAGTATAAGGAGAGAGTGAAAGAGTGGCATGATTCTCATATCAGCTACAAGAATTTTGAGCTTGGACAGAGAGTATGGTTGTTTGATGCGAGGCTTCGTCTATTTCCAGGGAAGCTACAGAGAAAATGGAAGGGACCTTACCTTGTGAGAAAGGTACACGACAACGGTAGCATTGATATATCCGAGTTGTCTTCTGAGAGTACCTTTCGAGTGAACGGCCAGCGGCTCAATCCATTTCTAGATCATGAGCCGCGGGTCGTTGATGTTGCCCCTATTCACTTTGTGTGAGATGTGATCTCTTGATTCACATCTATTGCATCTCACACCTGATTATCACTGTTCTTTCGACCTGTATAGATCCAGTTGTCCATATCACTCTATTCTTTAGTCCCACATACCTTTTCTCATCTTATGATTATGCTATACTTAGGGTGTACTTTACCCTAAGTATAGGGGGGATGTAGGACCTGCGGGTATTCTTTTCATTCTTTCTGCCCCTGTTTTGCTGCCTATTCTTAGGGATATTTTACACTAAGTATAGGGGGGGGGCAGACTCTGTACATTCTTCACTCGAATTTCCCTTCATGTACAGCTTGCTATACTTAGGATTATTTAATCCTAAGTATAGGGGGAAACCACCGAGTTCTCCTCATTCTATTAATTCATTCATCTCTGTATCTAGCCATTCCTTTTCACTTCCCTGTTACTAAGCACGAGTTATGTCTTCTTCATCGCTCTTGATCACTTTGAGGACATCGTTCGAGCTAAGTATAGGGGGTGTGTATATATTTCATATATACTTTAGCCATAACTCGTACTTTGTGTGAGTGTGTCAATAAATAAAATGGCTAAAAACCGTAAAAATCACAAAAATTAAAAATTTTTCCTGTAAATAATCATTCTTTTATTGCACATACATAGCTAGTGTACAAAATTATTTTTGTAAAAACGTTTTCAAAAAGTTTTTGTGTAAAGTTTGTGTAAATATTGTCTTATCAAAATTATGTATATGGTACAAAATTTTTCCAAAATGTTTTGAAAATCAAAAGTTTGCAAAAATCTTGTGTAAATGTTTGTAAATACTTTTGCAAAACTTGCACTTCATGCATCCATCCATTCATGATTTCAAAACATTTTTCAAAAATTTTGCACGATTGTAAATATTTGTAAATAGCATTTTTGTGTATATATGTATATAGTTTTTCCCTGGATGATAGTTGACATTTAAACGAAGCCTGGAATTAAATTGAGAAATGGATCTTGATTAAGATCTTAATCCACCTAATTCTAAGAGGAACCTTATAGGGCTTAGGGTTAAGGCTTTTCAGGTCCATAAGGACTTAATTCTTTAAGTCCACTAGGCTATGAGCATATGTCATCTTGATGAGCCTAAGTAGAGCACTTAACAACACACGCATGACTCTTAGAGACAATGGCTTGACTTGCACCAGCACTTTACACATAGCTCTCCACGGATGAGGTGGTGAGGAGGCAGTTTCCTTTGGCTTGGGGTAGCATATGAGGGTAGTACTTCTAGGCGGAACCTCACTTCTTCTTCTAGTGAAGGAAGTGCGTCTCAACTTGGTCTAGTGGTGATGAAGGCTAAAGACAGAAGCCGTGGGTTGCAATAAAGCTTCAAAAGAGGGATAGTCTACTGGCTCAAGAGGAAATTTCTTGTATATGTGCTGCACCATGTTGATATGTTATACAGAGGCACTTGAAAAAAAATTGCAAAATGCAAAAAGAACTCCAAAAAAGTGGTGGGTCGGATTGAAAATTTAATAACCCCAACGGAGTGTATATAGTAAAATAAAGCAAAAGCCTATGGTATCCATGTTACATCTCATGAAGCTTGCAGCGGGAGACTTAGCTACACTGGCTGAGCTCCCAAAAGTCTATACTTCTTCCCCCTCTTCTTGAGCCGGTTGCACTTGAACTTAGAAGGGAATACCCCGCTTCTCGAGGAGAGAGTTGCTAGACCGAGGCACTAGAGTTACCAGGTTGGGGGAGGTTGTTTCTTTGTTACTTCTGAGGTGGGGAGCTACATATCACTTACACTGCATGGAAAGATTCATGGTCACTAGAGTTTGTGTATGTAGACTTGTTCTGATCTGGTTTATTGAGGAGTCTTGTCCATAGATTGGTGGAATTTAGAGACTGTTGAGTTTTAAGCTTAAGTCTAAATAAGGTTCCGACACATTAATAATCCAAAGATCTGATCGAGCTCCATAATTCAATTTAATGAAGGAAAGTTTAATATTCAACCTTGATCCATGTATATTCCTCTCTTTTTCTTTCTTTCTTTTTCACTTCTTTTTCAAATAAGTGTTTGCTAAGGGACTAGCAAAAGTTAAGTATAGGGGGGTGATGAATACCCATTCATCACTCTTTATTCTTATATTTTAGCTACAAAAACCTTTGCAAATGCATGTATATTCATGTAAATACAAATAATTATCAAAAGCATGCATTGTATAAAGTTTAATAATTAGCATGTTTTTGTGAAAAAATAAAAGAATAAAGAGTAAAAAGAAAAAGAGGGAAATATTTAGAATAAATATTGAGCAACCTAATCCCAAGGGAGGGCTCAGCATGGGCCTGACCGCATAAAAAGCCAAAGTAGAGAGAGATAAGGAAGCTCATATGTGTATATACCTGTAAATAAATACAATAAAAATATTTTCCTCCAAAAAGAGAATAACATAGGCTTGTAAATACTTGTATATATTTATAAATATAAAAATCAAAATAAAAATAGAAAAATTAAAAAGAAAACAAAAACATCACTCATGTACATAGTCACCATGTATATAGCTCATTCATCTTATATTTATGTAGCTTTATAAATAAATAAAATTAATTTCTAAAAATTTTGTAAATATTCTATATGATATGGTGTAAATAAATAAAATAAAAACAATTAAAACAAAAACAAAATAAAAAGAACAAAATTATAAATCAAAAAGAATATTATAAATATACCATGTATATATATGTACATATCTATTTATTTCACCTATGTATATAAATAATAAAAATAAAATAAAAATACCAAATTATTCCAAATTTTATTATATAAATAAATAAAATATAAAATTGGAATAAAATATACAAAAATAAACAATTAAAAATTAAAAATTAAAAATACATATGTATATACATGTATATAATAATAATATTTTGTAAACACCTAAAATATATTTCAAAAAAATAAATAAAAATCACAAAAAATAGAAAATATTAAAACAAAAATATTTCATGTTTTGACTTTTTAATAATTCTGCCATTTACTATTTATAATTGATTTTTCAAATCTTTTCCACGTGGCAGCTTCTAATTGGTCCACAGAGATTTTGACCTCCGGTCAACTCCCTCCGCGGACCTTCTTCTCCAGCGGATCTCGCGCCCGACCCGACTTCTCCTCTTTTTCCGCGCTCGATCCGCTCACCATCACCACAAACCTCGGGTCCTATCTCTTCTCCTTGCATCCGAGACCCTCGCCGGGGTATCCACATCGGGATCCGCGCTTCACGCAGCCCTACCCGACCAACCCTAGCCGGACCTGCACCCACACATAAGCCGAGCACCGCCACCTTCATTCCCATCTTTGGCACATTCGCTCCACCCCCAGTGACCTCTAGTGCGTGAGTGAGAGTGACATCTTGCTCCAGGTGCTGTCGCAGCGAGGAGTGGGGCAGTGGCCCACTGATCCGGCGAGATACACCGCCGTGCTCCGCCCAGAGCCGGAGCTCGAGCCTCGAAGACCGACGCTCCTTGAGGCAAGGACCAGGAGTTGCGCAAGCTCGCCCACAGTCGGTTCGTCCACCCAGGTATACCCATTTCCCTTTCTTTTTCTTTAATTTTCAATTAGCCCCAATTCGCGCCGACGTCGCCTTCCTTCGATTCCGACCACCTCATCGTTCCGTTCGATCATCAGAATCAACCTTCGCCTCCGCCTTCCTCCCGCGCACGTTCTGCACCCATCCACTCAACCCAGCTCGCACAGGAGCTGGGGTTCGAGCTCCTCCGTCCACACCCTCGCCGGAGCTCGCCCATATCGACCCCCCGACCACCTTCACCACGCCTAACAAGGTCGAGGCAGTTTGCCCTCGAACCGCGAGCTTTCTGGTTTACTTTGCAGGTTCATCCAAGCCCATCTGAGGGCTTGGACCATTGGGTCTAGTAGCTCCACCTCCGTCGACCTCGTCGGAGCTCTCCAGAGCTCGGTTGGGTCATCGGAGGCCACCACCAGCTGCGGAGCTTCACGGCGGACTTTTCCGATCTTCAGGAGCAGCAGGGGAGGATCTCAACGCGTGTGTTGGGCCAGCGAAGCTCGCCGGCCAACTGTTCTTCCAACATCTTCCCCGACCGTCCGATCAGCCTCAGAGCTCCAGATCAGATCATGACCATTCATTCGCGGAGCTGCAGATAGCGTCAGATCAGTGGAGGATTGATCCCAGCCGTCCGATGGCCGAGGTGTAGCCGCGACGCATCCCCACCGTCAGATCCACACGTGGCGAGGCCCAGACCGTTGGATTCGCCCGAGGTGCCTAGCTTTGGAGAGCCATCTGATCCGGACCGTCCATCTACCACGTGGCATCCATCGAGCGGCTCCATTAATAAAGGGTAATTTACCCTTAGGCCCTGTCTTTTCTTTTATTTAGTATTTAGTCTTGTAAATACACAGTGTAGTTATTTAGTTTTGGTACAATTGCATTAAGGACCCTGCACTTTACTTTCTTTGCTTATATGCCCCTGTGTATGGTGTAGCACGTGCTTCGACACGTGGTTTTCTGGGCTATTTGCATTTTATACCTTGTAGTTCTGATATGTTATGAACTGAATGGAAAGTTTTGGATTATTGCATTTATACCCCTATGCGTAATTTAATAGTGCATGTACGTTTATTGTTGGGTATTTTGCAGACAAGCCCTTGGGCTTTTGGTACCTGTTACCAAATAGCCCTCAGAACTTGTTTTCCTTACATTTGGGTCCCTGAGTGCCTCAGGCACGCGCCACGCGCGTGATCTCCTGGGTATTTTGCACCGGACCCCCAGGACTCTTGGTATTTGCACTTAGGTCCCTGTGCACAGTACCTCCTCTTTATTTTTGAATAAAATTGCAAACCTACTCCAAATCCAATGAAAATTGGACATGGCTCCTTCCATTGTGTAAAATGTTCTGGGATTTTTGGAGACATTTTTATTTTGATTTGATATTTTTAAAAATTCAAAAACACGTATTTTCTTTACTGCTTAACTTTGAAAATCACAAAAAAAATATTAAAAACCTGTCTAAAAATTACAAAAACATTACCTACTATTCGTTTTGTTGTGCTTGATTTTCTAGCCAACTTTGGCTATTTTTCATTACCTAAAACTCCTAAAAATTGAAAAATACTTAAAATATTATAAAAATTCTTATAAATAAACTAAAAACCCAAAAATAATAATTTAGTGCTCAAATTTTTCTGGTCTTCTTCTATACACAGGAAAAATACCTTCAGCTTATTGGGGGACTCTTAGATATTTTATCTAAGTCCCTTAAGCTCGGCAGGACAGTACTACAGTTTCTGACCCTGTTTGATTTTAAAAAAAAATAAAATAAAAATCAAAAAATCCCAAAAATTCACCAAAAACAGTAAAAAACATAGAACACACAAAAATATTTTTATTAGAATTTTTGATTGATTTTTGATGCATTAAATAAATTGTTGAATTGCCCTGCTTATTAGTTTTCTTTGGTTTCTTAATTAATTAAAAATCCAAAAAAATATAAAAAACCTAAAAACCACCAAAAAATACTCTTTTCTTCTCTTTTATTCTTTTTGACTACTTCCTAGGCCGCGAGGCCATTACGTGCTCCTTTTGTTCGACCCTGGTCGCTATACCAGGTTAAAATAATAGCAAGACCGCTATTTATTTTCGAGTTGATTTTTATATTGGTGCTCTATTTTTCTTGATTGATCGAGCCTGATTGCTTGGGTCGCACACCATTTAGCACCTTATACCCTAGTGGTCAGGAACGGTCATCATATCTTTATAAAAAAATTACTTGTACAGAGTCGACAATGACCAGGAATGTATCATGCTCTAAATATGATTTCACCTACTGACTGTTGACTACGAAAGGTTGTGTGTCAACTGACAATTTTGATATTAGAACACTTATGTTGTCACGTACGGTTCTGACTATGTATGGTCATGTACATTTTCTATTTAATTTCCTTATAAAGATCTTCATTTTCACGTCAAACAACACACTTTCTATCCTGGTTTGAAGGTCTTTCTTCGAATATGCTTGTTATGCCAACATTTAACCTTCTCTTTTTACATCAAGTTGTCGTCATATGCATAATCTCAGAATTCCAATAATCTATTCAGATCCAATTTTCTTTACTAACTACCTTTTTGTGAATTGAGGTTGTACATATTCACTGCCTAAAGTGACTTGTGAATTAATTCCACGAGAAGGTGGCATGGCTTTCCATAAACACGACGATAGGGAAACATGCCCAAGGGAGACTTTTAGGTCGTTATGTATGCCTAGAGAACTGAGTCCAGAAGTTGTGAACAATTCTTTCTGTTAGTCTTCACAAATTTCTATAAGATCGTCTTGATTTCTCGGTTGGCCAATTTTATCAAGCCATTTAATTGACGATTATAAGGAGATGCGACTCAGTAATCGGTGCCATACTCCTTCATTAATTCTTAACCTCTTTAATTATGAAGTGGATGCCTCCATCTGAAATAAGAATCTTTAGAATCTTGAACTATCAAATGATGTTATCTTTCGAGAATTTATAGACTATTCTATTGTCTACGGCTCGAGCTGGAATGGGCTTCCACCCATCGACTCACATAATCTACGAAAAATAGGATGTATTTAAAGCCCTGACTGTTAGGAAACATACCCATGAAGTCAATGCCCCATGCATCGAACACATCATATATTTAGATGAATTTGAGGGGCATGTAACACCTAGGGGTTTTCCCATTTTCAGACGATCGGTACAGGATTTTATGTATTCATTTGCATCCTTGAAGAATGTAGGATACCATAGTTCACATTGTAGTATCTTTACTTCCAGAATGGTATCCACTAGATTCGAGCTTATGGAAGTGTTTGAGGACACTTGTGTACTCATCCTAAGGAATACACCAATACCAAATGCGATTTGCTTCTTCTCTGAACAAGTATGGATCCTCCCATTGTTTGAAATGAATATCGGAC
The DNA here is from genome assembly GCA_037367405.1 of Ottelia alismoides. Lineage (NCBI taxonomy): Eukaryota > Viridiplantae > Streptophyta > Magnoliopsida > Alismatales > Hydrocharitaceae > Ottelia > Ottelia alismoides. Next base: position 46,123 of record JAZKJV010003029.1, read on the forward strand.
AAGAATTTGTCCTTCTTGATTTTCGTCCAATATTATGGAAATACCCCAAAGATGAGGTAGTTCAAATATCGACATAGCACAGAAGAGACCCAATGCTGAGGATGGATTCATCTGGGAATGTGTCTATTATCGGTGCACTGCTAAGCTAATTATCTTGACTTTCATTTCTGGATAGATGATATACCACTACATTCAGAACTCCTTATTTATTTCTGATTTTAAGGTCAAATTCATAGAGGAGAAGGATCCATTTGAGTAGAGGTGATTTGGCATCCTTCTTCTGTTGTAAGTATCGGATAACAATGTGGTCAATGAAAATTATGACTTTTGATCCAAGTACGTAGGATATGAACTTCTCTAATGTGAAAACTACCACCAGCAATTCTTTTTTTATGTAACTGTGTAATTTCTTTGTGCTTCATTGAGTGTCTTATTGGTGTAATGGATGGTATATGGCATCTTGTCTCTTCATTATCCTAGAATAGCCCCAACTACAAAGTCAAATGCATTCATCATGATCTTAAGAGGGAGAGACCAGTCGGATTGTTATAAACTGGAGCCTAAGTGACTAAATCTTTCAGCTGATTAAATGATTAGAGAACTTGTTGATCTACAATGAACTCGATCTCCTTGAAAAGAAGCTCTATAGGAGGTCGGGTAAGTTTGCTGAAGTCTTTTTGACAACAGAAGTTGACATGCCCTAAGAATAGCCTCACATTCTGAGGTGGCTTGAGTTTTGTAATAACATCCACCTTTGTCGGGTCGACATCCATGCCATGCCTGGAGACAACATGGCTCAACACGATACCTTCTGTAACCATGAAGTGACTTTTTTCCCATGATAGAACAAGGTTAACTTCATGGCATTTCTGTACTACTCTTTCTAGGTGCATGAGACATAAATAAAAATTGTCACCATAGATAGAGAAATCACCCATGAAGACTTCGAGAAAACTCTCGAGCATGTTGGTGAAAATGACAAGCATGATCCTCTAGAAAGTAGCTAGAGCATTACACAGTCCAAAGGACATTCTTTGAAATGCATATGTGTTTAACGGGTAGGTGAACGCTATCCTCTCTTGGTCTTCAGGGGCAATCTCCACTTGATTTTACCAGGAGTACCCATCTAAGAGGTATAAGTATTCGTTCCTTACATTGTCACTCAAGAAGTTGATCAATGAATGATAGAGGAAAATGATCCTTCTTTGTCGTTGAATTCATATGACAGTAGTCAACACACACCTACCAGGATAGTCAGTACTCGGGTAGAGATATCCTCTCCTTGGTCATTCTTTACTACAATGAACCCTGATTTCTTAGGAACTACTTATAGTGGGATCACCCATTTAGAATCAAAGATTGGATAAATGAATCCTGCTTCACACCACTTTGTGATTTCCTTCATAACTAAGTCCCACAGGTTCAAATTTTGTCTTCATTGGAATTCTCGATACGACTTGCAATAATCTTTAATGTATATATGGTGTGAACACAAAGCTGGATTTATCTTGTGGAGATCCGAGACTTTTCAACCAAGTGCCTTGCAGTTCTTTTCTAGACTATCGAGACGAGATTCTTGATTCGAGGTTAACCTTTTGAAGTTGTTGGTTTTGGCCATGACATGTGCTATAATAGGAGTTTTCATGGCAGTGAGGTCATCAAGCTTCTAGCACATCTTTACTAGGTTGTTGACTAATTGAGACAAGCAGTCAAGAGCGGGGTTCCCTGGAGTATCCTCATGTTCAGCGTGATGATCACGATAGAATGATACTACTGGTGAGGTTGAGAGTGGGAAGATTGAGAATTGTGGTGAGGAGGGAGTTTCTACTAACGAAATTGAGGAGGATACTGGCTATGTTGAGCAACCATGTAATTGTGATGCGACTAGTACTGGTGGTATGTGGGTTGCTGGTAATTCTAATTCTATCTCTAGGATTTCTGACAAGGTGGAGATTGTTGGTGCAGAAGTTGGTGGTTCTGGACAAACCTCCCATCGGAATGCTGAATAGAAGAAGATTGTTTGTGCTGTTGTCCGCCTGGACAGATCAATTATACATCATTATTTCAGATTCTGTTCACTTCTTGGATCTGAGGTGGTAGTGGAAAAAATGGATCAACATATAATGGAGGATGGGGCTCAAGCTGGTATATAACTAGATATTGCAGTGGCTACAGGTGCATGAACGTTGTACACATGCTAAACTTGAGGCTACCATGAACTCGGTTGAGACTAATGTGGCGATGATGGCTCCTTCAGCTCAACAGAAGTTGAGGTTTTCTGAATCGTATACTGCATGACATTGATGGTGATAGAAAGTAGCTCCAATTGCTTGGTGACCTGATCCAACTTGTCCAAGTGCTTTTTTGTTTGATCATAGATAGTATATAGAGATCCTGTAATCACTTCTCAATAATAACAATCTTGGTAGGTTTCTCTCGATAATGTTGAGATTGGATCTCGTGTTCGTGTCCTGCTCATGGGATGCCACCATATTGACGACCTTGTGGTGGATTAGTGGATGTCACTGGTATGCTCAAGATGAGGATAAAGTGGCCTCTCTTTCGGCCATTTCTTAAAATATTTTCCAGACAACATCAATATCCTTGTTGAAGTGAAAGCCACCACATGCGACATCAACAAGCCTTTGTTTTTCTTTAGTAAGCCCCCCAAAGAAGTGTTGGACCAGGATGGTCTGAGGTATATCATGGTGGGGGCACTTTTCTTGTACATCTTTAAATCTCTGCTAGACTTAATGATGTACTTTTGCGATCCTTGGGAGAAGTTGAAAATTCTAGCTCGCATCTGATTGAGATGACCAAGGGGGTAGAATTTGTGGAGGAACATATACTTCAGTTCCTCCCAGGTCATCACGAGTGATTAATCCAATACAGAGCCTTGTCCTGAAGGCTGAAGGGGAATGCAATCATTTTGACTACACCTAATGAGATTTTAAGTTAGTGAGTGGTGCAACATATGCAAGAAAACTACTGGAGATGGATGTAGGGCTCTTCATGGTTGTTCCTATGGAAAGAGGAAAGAAGAGCTAAGAATTGGGGCTTGAGCTCGAAATTTCCATGAACTATAGGGTTTTATATCCACTCATTCATCTGGACAAAACTAGGATTGTATGTCTCTTTGATAGTAGGCTTCTGAGACTCTCTCCTTGGCTCATCTGCCAGTCCTCTATGAGGTCCATCTACTTGTTCATCATCGCCTCCTCTATTCTTTCTGTCTCTCCTCATGTCATTTAACATATCTTGGAAGGCTATCTAGACAATAGCCTAATCGATGAGCTGTTGTTGGATAGATTATATCGAAGTGAGCAACTATACGTCCAATGTATTCTGATATGGTTGGCCCTAATTCAGTTGTTTTGGTCTCTTCCCCTTCCCATGAGTAGCCATCTCTGAATCAGACTTAGAGTAATTGATCTGCATGGGGACCAGGTTTAGTTCTGCACAACAAGATGTATCTCGTTCAGATTAACAATCACTGGCACCAGATGAAAAGATGGATATGGAATTAGGGTCAATTCTTGATATGTATGAATGGGGAATTTCATATGAACTAAAATCGATCTCCATCTATAAGGGATGAATGTTGGGACAAGAGTGTTCCCAGTTTATTGATGAATGAGAAGAAACCGAGGAGTCTTGAGATCCGTTTGCAAGGTCCAACCTGGGTTCTTGGGAAACACCTCAAATTATTGAAGATGTAGAATTCATGGAATCAATGTAGGTGTCGGTGGTATCCTGACTTAAGAATCCATGAGTCAATGAAATGACTCCCACTACCCTTGTTAATTAGAGCAAATTAATGTTCAAATTAATTAAGAATGTTCGTTGCAGTCGTATAATGATAGCAGATCAAAAACCACTTTCAATTAATATTAAGTTAATCAGATGTGGCAATTTTTTTTACTTGGTTGGAAGTCCAAGGTCGAACTCAGGGAGGCAGTTGTTTCCTTAGGTAGATTTTTAGCAAAATCCAATGTTTGATTTTCAAGGGATGATATTTTTGGTCTTTTTAGTATATTTTATACAAGACACATGCAAAAATCAGGCCAATTTACAAGTTAAATCAGAAAGATAGTCAAATTAATTCCAAAAATTATGAAACTTGGCCAGACTATGAAATGGGATGAAATTAAGGTCTTCTAATTTTTTAGAATTTTCTGACACTAAATGAATTAACTATGAATTAAAAATGAATGTAAGGTGATTTTGACCAAATTAATTTTAATAAATATCAAACACTATTTTCAGATATCAAAATTATCCTAAATAGATCTAAGTGTGAAAAGTCCAGGAGAATTAATCAACCTAAATTTCTATGTGAAATGGACCTATTAAAATTCAATTAAGGAAATAACTAAATGATTTATTTAGGCCTCGAGATGCATGCAAATGAGGTGATTTTTGGGCACAATGTAAGCCTAAGTATCCTCAGCGTAATGTGAATTTTTGGAATCACAGAGAAATTAATATCAATTCAGAGGCATAAATGGGAAAATATGACAAAATTTCACCAGTTTAATAATAATAAAATGCTCTGATGTCACAAAAATTAAACAAGTAATACATACAAAAGAGAACAAGTTAATCTACACAATGTAATTTTCGGAATTAAAAATGGATGACAAAATGACAACAAAATAAATGTGCAAATGCAGGGGTATGAGTGCAAAGAAAAAAATGACAAATGCTATGGATGCAATACAGGGACTTGAATGAAATTATCGGAAAGTAAAAGTTTCCTTGATAACTTGCAAGGGGTGTCAAGTCTCCCCTTTGCAAATGCCCATTGTCTTTATTATGTGATAAATCTTCCCGATTTTGTGGCTTGAAACAGGGGAGCTTGGAGCTTCTTCGACCGACCACGAGAGGAGATGGAGGGGCGGTTGGAGTCGGCGAGCGGAGGTGACGCGCGGAGGCGGCGGCCGACATTGGAGGGGGCGGCCGGAGGACGGAGGCGCACGCGCGGTGGCTGCGTTCGGTGGGGACGAGCGGTTGGGAGGCGCGACTCGCAGCCGCGGGTGGGTGGCTGCGCAGCGCCTCCAGTAGCGGGAAGGTAGAGACCGGCTCGCAGTGTGAGGAGGAAGGTGGCGCCTACGCTGGCGCGCGCGTGGATACGTGGAGGACGGGGGTCCAGGGGTGCGGTGATGCTCCTGCAGGTGGCGCACGCGGGTCTGAAGAGGACGATGGAAGAAGGAGGTGATGCGGTCGATGGCGAGGGGTGGAGGTCGCTTGCAGATGGCCGGTGTGACGTCTCCAGGGGCTGATGGAAGTGTGGACGACCAAGGGGGGGCGTGCAGATGAAGATGGCAAAACAGGGGAACTCCCCCTATTTGTTTAGGGTGTGTAAATGTGGAATTAATTGATTCAAGAAAGTTCGTCGGAAAAATAAATAAAAATCACCGTTGCATTCGCAGCGTATGATTTGTCCATTGAAGTGCGATCGGTTTTGTGAATTGATAGAAGATGATGAAATCGAAGAGAGAGATTTGGGTGTAGAAGAGGACATTGATCCCTTCGATCTCGCCGGAGGGGCCGTCTTCGCTCAACCTTGGTCTCACTCTCACTGTCACTGAGTATGGATAGGGAGCTCGGGGATTTCCCTTGCAGTAGGTGGATGGGGATGAATGTGAGAGATGGAGAGGATATAAATAGGAGGATGAGGCGGTTGGAGAAGAGATGGAGAAGGTGGAGGAGATGGGGTAGAAGTTGGAGGTGTCGAACTTCTCTCCTCCCCATGTTAAGGGAGAGTGGGGTGGAATGGGTAGATGGGGGATAAGATGGCACCACTTGGCGTGCTCGGATGCAGCCATGTGGCATTTATGTAATTAGTTGCAAAAACCATGGGGTTGACACATGGCGGCTTTTGGAGCCACCACGTGTCGCTCTCAAAAAAATCCAAATCTAAATGCAAAGATAAATAAAAAAAGAAATAACAAAAAGCATTAAATCAAAAAGTGGTCAACACAAAAGTTGCTCGTCTCGACGAGATCTACAACTTTTGTAAAGGGACGAAAATCAAATGAGATCATCTGTACAAAATGTATTTTTCGGTGGTACCTTATTCGGACGACAAATGGGCCTATCCACTTGGACTTCAACTTGCCTTGGAAGACTTTCATCCTTGCATTGAACTACCGTATCTTCTGTCCAGGAACAAAGGTCTTTCGTCTGATATATCTATCATGCCAACGCTTCACCATGTCCTTGTACACCAAACTGTTGTCATATGCGTGGTTTCTGACTTCCGCAAGCTGATTCAGATCCATTTCTCTCTGCTTTTGCCCAAGGTGTGTGTTCTAGTTGACCTTCTTAATTTCCCATTCTGATTTATGCACTAACTCTGCGGGCAAATGGCACGGCTTTCTGAATACCATTCAGAATGGGGAGGTTCCTAACAGTGTCTTGTAAGCTGTCCTATACGCCCATAAGACCTGACCCAATATCTGAGACCAATCCTTCCTATTTGGGTAGACAAGCTTTTGCAATATAGTCTTCACCTCCCGATTCGACACCTCAGCCATACCATTAGTCTGTGGATGGTACGGGCTAGCGACATGGTGTTCGATGCCATAGTCCTTCAGAAGTTTCTTCATGTCTCGATTTACAAAGTGGCTACCCCCATCTGATATCATCATTTTGGGATCCCGAACCTAGAGATTATGTGCTCTCTGATGAATTTACAGACAGTCCTGCTGTCTGCGGCTCGGGTCGGGATAGCCTCCACCCACCTGGATAGATAATCTACCGCAAGAAGGATATACTCGAACCCGTGGCTAACAGGGAATGGGCCCATGAAATCGATGCCCCGGGCGTCAAAGACATCACAAATGATGACAGGTTGCATTGGCATCTCATCCTTGGGACCAATGGTTCCTCCCATTCTCTGGCATACTGGACACGACTTCGCAAAGGTAATGGCATCACGAAACAAAGTCGGCCAGTAAAAGCCACACTGAAGTACCTTCCATGCGGTCCTCTTCCCGGAGTGGTGTCCTCCTGCCTCCAAACTATGGCATAAATAAAGGACACTCTGGTATTCCTCATGAGGAATACACCATCTCCAGACACAATCCGGTCCTTCAAAGAAAAGGATCAGATCCTCCCAATGGTAGTGTCTAAAATCTGACTTTAGTCGGTCGATGTGGCTCTTGGGCCAACCTTCGGGAACCTTCTTGGAGACAAGATAGTTCATGATGTTGGCATACCATGGGAGTGAGTCGACAAAAAAATCGACTTGAGAGAGATGATCGGCTACTACGTTCTTCTTTCCAGGTTTATCACGGATGTCCAAATCAAACTCCTGGATAAGTAAAATCTACTGAAGAAGACGTGCCTTTGCGTCCTTCTTCTCCATCAAATATCGTAGCGTCGTATGGTCAGTGAACACAATTACCTTGGATCTAATTAAGTGAGATCTGAACTTGTCCAAGGCAAACACTACCGCAAGCATCTCCTTTTCCGTAACTGTATAGTCACGTTGAGTGGTATCAAGCACTTTGCTTGTGTAGTGGATTGCAAACGGGATGCCATCCCATCTCTGTCCTAACACAGCCCCAACATCAAAGTCTGAGGCATCTGTCATGATCTCAAAAGGTAGAGATCAATCTGGAGCTTGTAGGATAGGTGCGTCCATGATCATTCCTTGCAATAGCTTAAAGGCCTCGAGACATTTGTGATCAATAACAAACTCCATGTCTTTTCCTGAAAGTCTCAGCTAACGGTCAGGCAATATTAGAAAAATCCTTAATGAATCTCCGATAAAATCCGACATGCCCAAGGAACGATCGTAACTGTTTGATGTTGGTTGGTGGCCGGAGTCATATGATCACATCCACCTTGGCAGGGTCAACCTCCATTCCTCTCATAGAGATGACGTGCCCCAACACAATGCCCTCCGTCACCATGAAGTGACTTTTCTCCCAGGAGAGCACCAGATTAACCTCACAACAACGCTTGAGGACTCGGTCCAGATTCCTAAGACATGAATCGAAGGAATCACTGTGGACTGAGAAGTCATCCATGAAGACTTCCAGGAATTCGCCGACCACTTCGGAGAATACTGCAATCATGCACCTTTGAAAAGTACCCAGAGCAATGCATAACCCAAAGGGCATGCGCCTGAAAGCATAGGTACCAAAGGGGCATGTGAACGTGGTCTTTTCTTGATCCTCGGAGCTATTGCTACTTTATTGTAGCCCGAGAACCCATCCAAGAAACAGAAGAATTCTTTCCCCGCTAGTTTCTCTAGGATATGATCAATGAATGGTAGGGGGAAATGATCCTTCTTCGTCGCGGCATTCAAGCGTTTGTAATCCACACAGACTCGCCACGATGTGGGCACTCGCGTCACGATCTCCTCTCCATCTTCGTTGGTGGTTGTCTGAATTCCCGACTTTTTCGGGACCACATGGATCGGGGCCACCCATTTCGAGTCAGAGATGGGATAAATGAAACCCGCGTTGTACCATTTCTCTGTCTCCTTCTTCACTACCTCTCGTAAATTTGGATTCAAATGGCGTTGGAATTCACGAGAGGGTTTGGCTTCATTCTCCAAGTAGATATGGTGCAAACACAGAGCGGGATTTATCCCGTGGAGATCGGAAATGATTCAGCATATTACCTTGCGGTTTTTCTCCAAGATCTCTAGTAAGCGAGACTCCTTCTCCTCGGTCAATTACGAACTGATGATGACCGGATATTTCCTTTCTTGACCCGCAAGGAAGGCGTATTTCAGCATTGTGGGTAAAGGCTTGAGCTCAGGTAAGGAGTGATCGTCTAGGAAATCTGGCTCAATCAAATTTGGCTCAGTGTTGGAAGTGGCTGGATCTTTCTCTGTGATTGCTGCAACCAAATTATTTGGCTCTGGAGTCGGATCGTCAAAGGTATCCATGCAATCGGCGAAAGCCACGTCCGACTCGTCGTCCTCATCTTCTGATTGTCCTAAAGAGGGAAGGACTGACAAGCCCAGCTAGGCTTCTAAGTCATCGAAGATGTAAGGGGATGTAGGTTCTGAGCTGTACTCATCTCTGAGGATCTTGCAAACTGACTCATGCACTGGATGATCTCCGGAGGGGAGGGACTCGTCGATGCTGGCTGGGTTCTGTCTCCATGGCCCAACTGTGTCTACATGGTCGCGGTGTGCTTCGGACGAAGAGTACTCGGTGCTGGACTCGGAATCCGGTCTCTGCCATCTGGTTTGCTTCATCTCTAGTTCCTCATCTCCACCTGGAGTTTGGAACTGGATCTCCCCGATCTTATTATCAAACAAGGCCCCTGCTGTCCTGAGGAAGGGCCTGCCTAGGATGATCTGGGAATCTCTCCAATTACGAGGGGTTTCCATATCTAGGACAGTGAAGTCCACCATGTATTCTTGACCTCGACTTTGATTACAACATTCCTCAATTCCCCTTGGGACCTCTTGGTTGATTTATCAGCGAACTGCAGGAGGGCTCTAGATTTCCTAAGAGGTCCTAGATTAAGATGCTCATAGAGGGTTGTAGGCATTAAGTTAATTAAGGATCCCTTATCTAGGAGAGTGTGTGCAAACGCAATGTCATCGACATGACTCGCCATATAATGTGCACCCATGTCTCTTCGTTTCCTTGGAAATGAGTTCTTTATTGCACAAGTCGTGGCTACTGACAGAACGTGTTTCTCAACACGACTTTTGGTCTTCCTGCTAACCCTAGTAGGTGTGCATCTCACCTTCAGGTACTTCTGAAATGCAGGAGTCATTTCCACACACTTGTCAAAGGGGATTGTGACCTTGATATACTTGTTGCAGAACTCTGCCATCTCAGGGTCATCTTTTTGGAATTTTTTGATTTTCTTCTTTCCAGCTGTAAGAGCTCGAGGGAAAGGGATTATTGACTCGAACTCATGTTCTGAAACTGAAATGTTTTCATTGAAAGCTGGACTGAGTTCTGTACAAGACTCGGACTCTGAAACAGACTCGGACTCTGACTCTGACTAAAAGGAAAATGCGGTGGCAAAATCGGTGATGCGTCTTCCGTGACTTCTGGACGGTCCTCCTCAGATGGAGGTGCGGGCTCTTCGTCGGTTTTGTCGAACTCTCTACTGATGCGGGTTTGCTGCTTCGAGGACCCAGAAGTCCTCTTCTTCTGCCGCTGGTGATGGTGGTGCTGCTCCTCTTCTTCCTCCAAGTTCTCCTCAAGTAAAGACTTGGCGGCTCCTTTCTTTGGTGCCCATGCTCGATCAGGTATGATCACGGTCCTTCCACTCCTGACGGACATATGATTTACATAATCGTATGAAAGGATCTCATGTTCAGATAAAGACTTATCTGAATAGTATACCTGATCACGAGGTCAGTTCTGGCCTTGATTTAGGCTGTTCGGGTTAGCTTGAACCTGGGCGGGAATTGGGGTCCTTGGCACCATTTGTTGATCCTGGGTACAAGAAACACGATTCAGATCGGTTCTCATATTCAGATAGTCATTTTGTATCTGTTACACCCTATCAGACATGGTCTGGATCGCGAAGGTGAGGGACTCCAATTCGGTGGGTTGGGCTTGCTGATGCTAACTTGTGGACGAGATTCTGTACTGGCCCTGCTGGCCATGCCGATATTGCTGCTGCTGATAGGACGGTGCCTGGCCCTGCTGGCCTGAGTGGACTGTGCGCTGCTGCTGCTGGTGCTGCTGAGGCTGGTACCCTTGTTCGGGCTTGGACTGAACAAAGCGCGGTGCGGGGATGGAGCTGGTTTCTTGGTAAGCTGGGGAAGGTCAATGAGGCTGATCGTTCCCCATCCCCAACTATCTACCGATGGGGTCACGACTGTACCACAGCCCGTTGATCTCGAACACCTGCGGAGGATCCTCGTATCCGGTTTCCACATGTGGGGGTGCATGCTGGTCCTGCTGGGTGTAAGTCTGATCCCAACCACTTTGAGGCCCCGGTGGATGTTCCTGTACAAGATGGACTCGATGTACAGGTACAGGTGGTGCAGAAGGGGCAGGTAGCTTTATCTTAGCTACCTTCTCAGAAAGTTCCTCCACTTGCTTCGGTAGACGTGAGAGAGACTCAAGGTCAGTGGCACTCTTGTGGATCTGCTCGAACATGGTTAACTTATCGGCAATCATCCCCATGTTGAGAATGAGGTCCTCTGTCAGATTCGCTAAAGTCCTCCGGGTTGTCTCGTCGGATAGAATTGATGGAGATAACTGATAGGCCCTGGTGGCCTGCGACCTACCGGTTTCCGCCATATGCTCTAGTATCTTCCATACAGCATTCTCAATCTTATTCAGAAATCTTCCTCCACAGGCAGCACTTACTAACCCCTGCATCTCCGGGGTTAAACCACAGAACAAGGTCTGGACTAAGATCGCCTTAGAAAGGTCGTGGTAGGGACATTTCTAAATTAGGTCATTGAACCTATCCCAGGTGTCATGGAATGGCTCATTGGGTCCCTGGGAGAAACTGGCGATCTTTGTTCTCATTTGGTTAGTCCTACTGAGAGGGTAGAACTTCTTCAGAAATAAGTCCTTGAACTGCATCCAGGTTGTACATATCACCCCTAGGTTCTTTAGCCAATGTGCTGCCTTATCTCCTAAGGTGAAAGGGGTGGCCTTCAGTCGAATGTAATCATGCCCAACCCTAGGATGGCTAAGGTTGTTGCAAACTAGCTCGAAGTCTCGAAGGAAGGCATATGGTTCTTCATGGGAATTTCCGTTGAACTTCGGCAGCAGGCTAAGGAAGTGGGGCTTGAGCTCAAATGCTTCGGGGGGAACCGCTGTTGCTAACCAACTCTGTATCTCATTCTCTGCTGGGTTATAGGCATCAACCATTGGTCGGTCGATTCCTCCTGCCGCAATGATTTGTCCCATTCTTGCTGTAAGATCCGCGTTCTGTTGTTCGGCTTGGGCGAGACGAGCCAAGACTTGCTAGAGTGGGTCATCTTGGTTCTCCTCATCTGCGGGTCGCTTTGATGGCATCTTGTCCTCTAGTACTGTGAAATGGAAATGATCTAGATTAGAGGATAACTCAAGGAAGGGGTTCTTACCGAGGCGACGGTCTTCCTTGGTAAGCTCAGAGGAGAGGAAAGGGTTGGTTTGAGAGTAACCACCCTGGGTGTGAGGGATCCAGAACTCAAGAGGGTCATGAGTCCTGGGTGGTCCAAGTTGCACTTGGGCCGGTGAAGATGATTTTCGTGGGGGACTCAAAGAGAGATTGATGAATAATGTGTCGATATTCCCCCAGTCAGTCATCTTGAAGTGGCGAGAAGAAGTAAAGATAGGATTTACTCCTACCTGAAGCAGTCAATTCAATCCAAGACCCTGGGTTCACACTCAACATGGTGAAGGACTCGAAACCGAGTCCAATTAATTTTGTTAATTTTAAGTGTGATTTTTCAAGCAAGATAGCAAGGATTTATGCGGCCTATAGGGAAGTCGGCTCAGAGCCGGATGCGTCTTTCTTGTTTAACCTATCGCCTAAGATACCGCCGGTCCTTCCTTTCTTCGCTCCTATCCCAAGTTGATGGATTCAAAGACCATGCTCCTATCTACATGCAAGTAGGCGGAGGCTGACAAGGCTGGAACTTCGCCCTGAAGGGTTACTAGCAACTTGTCACGAAGTATCGTTGGTTCACCCCTGACTACCTGCGAACAAGCGGAGGCTAAGTACTAGTCAGTGAATCTAAAAATATTCAACTCGTGATATTTGTTAGGATCAGTTAGCCCGTGATATGGAAGGCGAGGATTTGGGCTCTGTCTTAAGGTGTTCACAAACACTCAATTACCCTCACTCAGCCTGAAAACAAGGTCGGGGATTAGTCTCCCGCAAACAGATTTTCCAATTTTAATGAAACTTTTTTGGTCAATAATGTAAGGAGTCCCGGTTTTAAGTTAAGTTTTCACTTGTTAGTCCAACCACACATCACGCCTATCGTCCAGTCTCAATTTCCGTTTAATTTAAGTTTAAAAGAAGAGGGGGAAATCGAGAAAACCTGATGCACGAAAAACGATGATGCGTATGCTAAGGTAAGAAGACTTACAGTGATCCCTTCGCTTTTATGCATGATGCAAAACAGAATTGAAATCTTTACACTACATGCAGATGCAAGCGACAAAATCCACTCCTAGACAAGCAGTTCTATTAGCGAGTGAAGCACAGGTTGATTTTACTAGATCTGCGGTCTAAGTGCATCTTTTAAGTGTTTGTGTGGTCCTAAAAATTACGAGAACAAGCAAACCCTAGAGTGGCTCGAGGAGCCGTTAGTGCAAGCCTAATTTAAAAATCAAACCACACACCACACGGGGACACGGTTCCACTATCTTTACACACACAAGAACCCAAACGGGAACCACTGGAAATGATGTAAACAAATAAAGAAAATAAAAATACAAATATAAATTCTCTCAAATCACTCAAGAAATTAAGATGTCGATTCCTCGAAGCGTCTTCGACTCCTCGCATTCCTCGCACAAAAATAACTTGAGGTTAGAGAATGACACAAAAAATGCAAAAATTAAAAGACAAAAAATATTCATAAGAAAACCGGGGGTCAGGCTACCCGGGGATAGAAAATCAAACACTCAGAAATTACTGCAAATTAGCCTAAGTCGTGCCTCCCAGGCAATGGCTCCATTTCGAAAATGGAGGCGCACACGCGGTAGCTACGTTCGACGGGGACGAGCGGCTGGGAGGCGCGGCTGGCAGGCGCGGGTGGGTGGCTGCACAGCGCCGCCGGTGGTGGGAAGGCAGAGACCGGCTCGCGGCGTGAGGAGGAGGGTAGCACCTAAGCTGGCGCGCGCGTGGAGACGTGGAGGACGGGGGCCCAGGGGAGCGGTGATGCTCCTGCAGGTGGCGTGCGCGGGTCTGAAGAGGTCGATGGAAGAAGGAGGTGGTGCGGTCGATGGCGATGGGTGGAGGTCGCTTGCGGATGGCCGGTGTGACATCTCCAGGGGCTGATGGAAGTGTGGACGGCCAAGGGGGGGCGCGTGCAGATGAAGATGGCGAAACAGGGGAACTCCCCCTATTTGTTTAGGGTACGTAAATGTGGAATTAATTTATTCAAGAAAGTTCATCGGAAAAATAAATAAAAATCACCGTTGCGTTTGCAATGTGTGATTTGTCCGTTGAAGTGCGATCGATTTTGCGAATTCATAGAAGACGATGAAATCAAAGAGAGAGATTTGGGTGTAGAAAAGGCAGAAGCAGAAGAAGAAAAGAGAAGAAGAACTTACCAGGAGATGGAGTCGGATGCCTTGGGAAGAGGCTCTGAGTGGAGTCTCAGGTCTTTGCTCGATGCAGCGGCAATGCAGAGCTCGAGTAGCTCACGCTTGAGCTGCCGCAAGGGACCTTGATCCCTTGGATCTCGCCGTAGGGGCCGTCTTCGCTCAACCTTGGTCTCACTCTCACTATCACTGAGTATAGATAGGGAGCTCGGGGATTTTCCTTGCAGTAGGTGGATGGGGATGAATATGGGAGATGGAGAGGATATAAAGAGGAGGATGAGGCAGTTGGAGAAGAGATGGAGAAGGTGGAGGAGATGGGGTAGAAGTTGGAGGTGTCAAAGTTCTCTCCTCTCCAAGTCAAGGGAGAGTGGGGTGGAATGGGTAGATGGAGGATGAGATGACGCCACATGGCGTGCTCGTATGCGGCCATGTGGCGTTTATTTAATTAGTAGAAAAAACCATGGGGTTGACATGGGGTGGCTTCCGGAGCCACCACGTATCGCTCTCAGAAAAATCCAAAGCTAAATGCAAAGATAAATCAAAAACAAAAAACAAAAGGGACTAGATCAAAAAGTGGTCAACACAAAAGTTGCTCGTCTCGACGAGATCTACAACTTTTGTGAACGGCCTAAAATCAAATGAGATCTGTACAAAATGTATTTTTTGGTGGTACCTTATAGGTATAAAATACCACATTTTTCTTTTTGCAATTTTTTGTCATATTTCAATAAGAAAAATCAAAATAAAAAATAGAAAAAATATGAGGAGAATATTTACAATTTAATCTATTTATTTGGATTTTTAATAATGAAGAAAATAAATGAAGGGCAAAACGCTCAATATGTACAATATACAAAAGGGGCCCAAAACCCAAGTTTTGCATACGAGCTTCGATTTTAATGAAATTGGTCTTGTTTCGAAGGTCTTTGAATGTATATTACTTTAAAAGTGAGTAGACCTAATTTGGAGGCTGTATGAGAGAGATATGCACATTTTAAGGTTCATAGTTTCAAACTTTGGTTGGGGTTTTATTGGGTAATTTTGCAAGTTAGTATTTTTTGGATATTTTTCTTTAATTAGTGTTAGTCATATGTACACAATAGAGTTGGTTTTATTGGATTTGGAGTTAGCATAAAATATATACAAATAAGGTATTTTTATCTATTATACAGGTGAACATTTACAAGTGAAATTGGCTTCTTATTTTATGCAAATATGAATGCTAAAATGCAAATGTTACCAATGCATGCATGAATGCTAATTATGCAATATAAGTATAAATATGCATCTAATTACTCGGTAACAAAGCTCTATTTTCACACAGATTCATCAGTCAACATCTTGGATAGAAGCATAATAGATGATGAATAGGATATAATGATGAACAATAGATGAAATAAAGAGAAAAAACAGGAGAAGGCTCAAAAGGAGACATGCAAAAAGAAATGAAAACATATGAAATGAAAAAGGGTGCAAGTGCACAGGACATGATCTTTGACCTAAAATCTAAATCCAAACAAACACCAAGCAATGGATTCACCAACTTACACAAGGTGAAGCTGTAAGAGTTCGACTATTCTTATCTTTTCAATTTTATTTTTATTTTCAAGTAATCTTATAGCAATTCGTTAGAGAATAACCCTATAGGAGAATGAGTACTGCCAGAAGAGTATCTCGTACTTCTCACTTTCTTTGAACATGTAGTCTACAGTTTTTGAGATCCTTGATATCGGGTCTAGGCCGACTACTCAACCATAGAAATAGAGTTGAGGAAGTCGATAGTGGTTAATCCAAATAATTGCCCCTTGTAGGGTACTCGGATGCAGAATGATGAGACAGACACCCCCATGAGGGTGTGGCCTATACTCAATACTGCGGACTAAATCTGTAAGGAGACAAATCCCTACTCACCCATGTACCGAGCCCATGTGATAATCAATGCAGCCATAGACTGAGTTTTTGTCTCTAATCGTTATGGGCCTTGCCTCTTTCAGTATGGATGGCACTTGAAAACAATGAGCTCTTTATGAACCTAATACGATGATGTCCATTACATATTTTATTTTTAGTCAATGTTTATCAAACAGTCCCTTACTTTAATTGTTTGGATTTTCACCTTTTTGAGTATTTTTCAAGATAATCTGCCTAACAATTTTTTTATTTTTATAATACTAAGTGATACAAAATTGAGGGAGATAGAGAAAAAGTCATGCAAGTGGATATTAGGATGGAAATCTCACCTTTGTATCTAATGATGCATGCTCGGTAAGAAGACTTATAGTACTTCCCAACGTTCTTCATGTGGGATGCAATACAAGGAATCTAAATTATACTACATGTAAATGCAAGTCGATGAATACTCCCTAAGTGAGATTTGCTATTAGCATGAAGAACATATTAAGTTTTGATCTATGTATAAACATAGAACTATATGCACATATAAATATTATGTGTATTGACATAGATTAACCGATCAAGTAGTTTCTAAACATCTAATGCCTCATTCACATAAAACAAATAAAATAAAGGTGGAAAACTCAAAATGTTGAAAATAAAGAAAATAATTGAAAAATAGGGAGAATAAAAAATTAGAAAGCGATGAAAATGCCAAAAACCGAGGGAACCACCAAGTGAATAGGATCTTGGTAAAATATTCTGCAAGAGTGTCTGAATGTTTGAAGTCCAAGTAGATATATTATTACAATTTAATAATGCAAAATAAAAAGTCTCTCTAAAAAAAGAAAAATCTATACTAGTTGTTCTTATCTCTCTCTCTCTGTCTACTTTGCTCTCTCCAATCAGCTCAAAAAGATAGAGTTGATCTCCTCGTAGCTTGGGCGCATCGACCTCCCAAGAATTCATCTTCATCATTTAGTCATTCGCAATGATGTCAACCAAGAGATTGGTCGAAAATAGATAAAAATTATATATAAAAAAGAAAATAAAGCAGATAAATATGCAACTAATATGTACAATCATATTCTACATTGCTCCCTAGCATCGGCATCATTTGATTGATAGATCGGGATAGGGGTTCTTAACACTCGGTCTTGGAAGGCATGCAGTGTTCGGTAAGTCGAATCTGATAATTGTTGTATCGATCGTTCTCACGGTATTCAGAATGTATCTCAACCAATCATCAACAATCAATATAGAATGTATAATAAAATAATAAAGAAATGTGAAGTGAAATTAATTGTACGCTACATAAAGATGTCCATAGGTGGCAAGTATAAGGATCGAACCACTGAGAGCAATGGGGATAGGGTTAATTATTATCTATTAATAGAAAATAAATAATCATTGCTTTTATACTTTTTAGCTTTTTCAATTTTTATTTGTTTTTAATTTTATTTAATTTTTATGTGTTTGACTATTTTATATATTTTTATGTTTTGAATTTTTAATTTTTATTTCCTTTTTAGTTTTCAAATTTTTTATTTTTAAAAGATATAATATATATAATAATAGCAACATAGATAATATGATGAATATATAATAAATATGTATTTAAATAAAACAAAATATATACATGAATAGTCCTTTTTATTTTTTAAAGGTTTTAAATATATATTAGGTAATTATGAATAAATACTAAAATTATAAGTATATATATTATAATATGTATATATTATATAACACTCTATATTTTTAAATACAACTATATATAATCAAAACTTACAAAATAAAATGCTTTTGTGTTTTTATTTCTCTAGTTTTCTGATTTATCTTATAAATTTTGCTAATTTTTAGGTATTTTTAAGTGATTTAAGTATTCAAATGAGTAATTATAATAAGTAGGTCATATTTTTTTTGGGTTTTAAAAATATCTAAATAATTCAAAAAGTTCCAAAACTATTTTTATTATATATTATATGATATAAATAAAGATAAGAAACAAAAAACTATTTTTTAGAGTTTTATATTCTTTTTATCGATTTTAATAGTGTTTTTAGGGTTTTTCAATTTTTAGTCTTTTCCTTTATAATTTTTGTGATATTTGATCTTGAGTTATAATATATAATAATAAATATACTGCATTTTTTAGAAATTTTAAAATAGGTTTTTATAAATTTTTTTATTTTTATAACTAAACATGGAATGAATAGCTCCTAGTCTATTTTCAATAAATACGAGAATGCAATAAAGTGCAAAATAAAAATTATGGTGTGAACAAGCATCGTGTTAAGATTTTACAGTATTTTCCCCAAAGTTAATATGTACAAGACCTAATGACTAAAATAGAAGAAAAAATAATACAACCCTAGAAGGGACATTTTTGTAATAAAATTAAATTCAAGTTTTATCATGCAATTTACCCAAAAGTGTACACTAATATTACAAATTAATATACTAAAGGCAAATAAAAGAAGTTAGGAGGGATTCCTTGCAATTTTCCCGCCTCACATGGATCGCGACGTGAGATAACCTAGCATGGACGTCGATGCAAATAGACAATAGTGAGAGGTCCTATGCATTATTAACAGAAGTGTTGAAACAATATTTAATATTTACAGGACCTACTATAAATTACAAAAGAATGGAGGGATGACTAATTAAATCTACCCCTTCAAGACACATATCTAGTGATCCAGAAAGCTCCACGTGGCTTAATCAACGATGATGGATGACTTTATTTAGACTTTTGATCGAATGATTGATACTAAAACAGGAACTAAGCATGGATCAGACAACTCTCAAGGGTTCACAAAGAACACCTCCTGGGAAAGCTTCATTCGACGATTACGCATGACTACAACCATCGTTTGCTTCATTATCAGGTCCTCTACATTCCTAGGAGCCTTCCGCTACTACAAGTTTCTTCAAAGAGGTCTGGGCCCCATCGGAGGGGGCTTGGAGTTTCAAGATGACTAGAGCTGCAAAATGTGATTCTAAATCGAGTTCCAGGTGATGTTGTGCTCCTTTACATGTGCTAAAAAAGAGGGTAGCAAGGGAGTCATACTCGACCCTATCCTGAAGCTAATGTACAATGCGATGTGTAGGCAAGTGAACTCTGATGAAGGTAGTGGAGAGGAGCTCAACTAACCTTAATTCATGTAGAATCAAGGGAGAAAATAAGGGGGATTTCTGGAGCAGTAAATGGGGAACGGAAGTGAATTGGAATGAAGTCAGTAGAGAGAGGGTAACAATGAAATTTTGGGCTGGCGTAGAAGGTTCTAGCAAGTTTAAATCCTGAAATTAAACTATACTTATAGAAAGCAATCATAACTAGAGTTAATTCAATGTTAAAGCATATAAACTTCAAGCTATGTACCTAGTCATAGCAGCCGATAATTAACCAAATGTCAAGGAGCACAGAGCTCGCTAGAGAAGCACCCGTGAAATGGGTCACCACCTCCACCGCTTTATCCTCCTCGACAAGGAGGAGAGGGAGATGCTGTCACCAAACTCCTTCAATCTTGAGGTCCTTTTGGGGTTATAGAGGATAGAGAGGGATCAAAAGGGGAAGGCTGTCGACTGTACTTATTTATAAAGAGACTCAGGGGAAAAAAGGTGAACAAGATGGTGTGAAAGAGGAAAGGGGTTGGTGGAACCTAGGTGATGGATGTGGAGTAGGTTGCAAGAAGGTGGAAGGCTCAAGGGAGAAGGGTGCATGGAGGTGGAGTAGAAAATGGAGGAAGTCAGAGGTCTTGTGACCTCTGACAAAGAAGGGGGTGGAGAAAGGACTGTTGACCAGGCTATCAATAGTTGTTGCATTACGTAGACCAACCAAAAATTTGAAGATACAAAATCCTTTATTAAATAGATTTAAAATAATATATGATTTGATTAATTTTAGCTTAAAACTTAAAGAAATTTTGTAATTTTATGTATTATTTTATTCTAATTTTTATTTATTTTTACAATATTTATTTATTACATGTTAATATTTATATGTATATACATAAGTAAATAGACATGTATCTAGAATATTTAATTTTTATTTTGTATTTTTATTTTATTATGATGTTTACATAATTTATATAGTTATAACCATTTAAGTACCCTTTACATATTTTTATTATATTTTTTATTTTAGTTATTTACTTAGATAAATAGATATATTCATTATATAAGCATTGTTTACCTATATATAATAATACCCTATTTAATGAATTTCTAAGACATTTATTCTATGTTTATAATATACATGTAATTCAAATATTATTTACAACTAGATAAAAATGTAAAAGATGTAAAAATATAAAGAATTAGTATATTAAATATTATATACATGTGTACAGTACAAAGGGACCCAAAAACCAACTTTTGCATCTCAACTCCAAATTAAATGAAACCACATTCATTAAATAGATAATTTAATTTTATGAATAATAAAGGTGAGTTTAGTCAATTTTGAAAATCTATGGAGGAGATACAATTCTCGAAAGTTTTCTTTGCAGCTTTTTCTTTTGTGTGTCTCGGGAGCACTGTGTACTAGTCTAATGTGGAATAAAATTTTGTTTATATTTTTGTGTACAATTTCATTTTTAGGGTTTATTATTTTTGTAAAAAATAGAAAATAAAATATGCCCCAAAAGCCTATTTATTGGTAAATAAATTAGGGTTTCTAAGATGTCCTCTGTACATTTGGTCAACCTTATCTCCCCATACTTTATTCCTTGTTGACCAAGTCATCACGATGATTGAGTCTCGAGGTCAAGGGTCATTTATGCCTTTGATACTTCATTCTTTTTTTTCTTTTTCCATTTATTCTTTTATTATAGTATTAAATACATGTTTTTATATATTATTGTAATGTCACTTTTCAAGTGCTATTTTGAAGAAATTTATGTCATATATATGCATTTAGCTAGCGATTTAAGTCCAAAATTATAGAATAAAGGTGATGAAATGGAGATTCATCAATTATAAGTAAAAAATTAAAATAAAGCAAAATACATATTAAAAAAGTTTAAAAAATCAGGGAAAATTGAGAGGATTTCAAAAGTAGTAAATAAATATCAAAGAACCTTAAAATTTTCCAAACTTAATTTCTAATGAAAATATTTATAAAATGCTATGCAGAACACCATTTTTGCAATTCTAAATATATATATATATATTGTTTTGTTAGTTTTATGATTTTTTTATTTTTAGAGGTATAAGTGATAAAAAAACAAATAAAAATTTCTGGAAGTGGTTCTATACAAAATGAAATTATCGTGATTTTTTATATTGTTGTGAAGGACTAATAGAGAGATAAAAATATGATAATGCATATCAACATGTTTATTGATTTTTCAGTTTTAGAAAATAGCAAATGCTCTCTTAAAATTTTCACAAAAATTACACTAGGACCCTTAATTAGAGAGCTACCCAATGCAATTTTTAAATTTGCAAGAAGTGGTTAATTGTGCCTAATAAAATTTCAGCAGCGAGAACACGAATTAGTTTCAGTTATGCCCCTCCCATTTTTGGAATATCAATTGTGCCCACGACTTCTGAATGTTCTATATGTGCCTCTCTATTACTTTAGCCGTCAATAAGTTGAACTTAACCATGATTTTTCAAACCCTGGTGAGGTTAAGAGGGGAATAACTGTCCAACACCATCCCCTCCCCTTCCCCTTGTTTCCTCTAGCTAAACTCTAATCTCAGTAATTACTCCAGCCCTCATCGTCTATGGACGATCTGAGGTACAACCACCACTCCCAAGGTGGTTATGACCATCACCACGGTGCAAATATCGTAGCTCACGCCGATAGCAAGAGGCTATACAATCCCTAGCAAGACTTCCTACAGAGCTTGGCCATCTCGTCGGGGTGGAGGAGACATTAGAGCATGAAGGAGGGGTGGAAAAAGTAGACCTGGTAAGGTTCGAGGGCCTCAGAGATGACTGAGAGGAAGCTGTCGAGGTCCATGGTAGCAATGCAACAAAGGAAGAAGGGGGAAGGGTGGTGTTTTAGGAGGACCTCGAAGGCTAAGACGGGGCTGGAGAACTCCTATAGGCGGTCATCGGGGAGGATGACCTTGACGGTGGAGCAATAGTAGTCCACTTTAGTGGACTCTATGGAAGCACAAATGCCCATCTCTCTCCCTTCTTTTATGTGGAGGATAATGATCTTGTGAATATGTTGATTCTACTCTTGTGTCAAGGGTGGGGATGCATTCAAAATGCGTATAAATCATGTGTTGAACCTTACGAGGAAAATGGGGTGGCATCATGAACCGTCTCGACACGATCTGGTTGATGTACATAGGGATGGAGAGAGAAATGGTGACAATTATAGGAGTTTCAGGCGGAGAACGAGGAGGTTAGGGGTGGAAGATTGATCGATAATATCCTAGGAATTATCTTGTGGTCCACACAAGGTGGGACCAACAGTCAATGTGCTGACAGCTCTCAAAGACTCAACGATTGAATCAACAATCAATCCACACAATAAATTCAAGCAATCAAGAGAAAATGTGAAGCAAAATTTATTATAACCCAACAGAAAAGAGTGTATAGTGGATAAGCAGGTAGGGTGTCGAACACATAGAACACGGGACGTAGTATGTATATTATTTATAAATAATATAAGTGTATGTGTGTGTATAAGTATGCACAATATCAATCAAGGTGTTGTGGCTTTTAATCAAAAATATTTTCTATTTAACTGAAATCTCTTTTCTAATTTTAATTTCTGATTTTAAAATCTTTTTTAGTATAATAAAATATAAATATGTACATAAGAATATATATAAAGGCATATAAAATTATATACAATATACGTAATATATAGTAGAATATAGAAAATAATTATACAAAAATTAGAACATATATAAAAGAACAATCCTTTTTTTCAATGTTTTAAATATTTACAAGGTATTTATCATAGTTAATAATAATTTAAACAATATATAATAATATAGGTATATATAGTCTATATAGGGTATTATAATTATAAATATAACTATAAATAGTTAAAACATTACCAAATAAAATGTTTTTGTATTTTTCAAGTATTATATATTTTTGTGAATTTATAAGGAATTTTTATTATTTTTTATTATTTTTAAAAATAGAAATTAAGAAAAACATGAACTTTTATATATGCTCTTTTGAGATTTAAAACTAATAAATAAGTCTAAAATTTCCCAAAACTAATTTTAATGCATAGAACCATCTATATATAAAGATATAGGCTAGAAAACTATTTTTGGATTTTTAGAAAATATTTTATAATTTTTTAGTTTTGAAATGGATTGCTAATTTATTTGGTTTCTTTTGAGATTTTTTATTTTTAGTCTAGTGTGATAAAATAAGCTAGTAAATAATAGGAAATTTTTAAATTTTTTCGAAAAGACTTTATAATTTTTTCTAATTTTTTAAGTCTAATAAGGAAAAATATCTCTTCTTGATTTTTAATAAATAGTAAATGCACGAAAAATGACAAACAAAATATATAGCATAAACAAGTAGCCAATCATGCATTTACACCTATTTTATAAATTTTTAGAGCATATGAGCTATTTTTAATAAAAAGAAATGCATAAATTAAAGTCAATCAAGTCGGAAGGGGTATATTTGCAAATAAAACAATCCATAAGGGTGCATGCAAAAAAACTACAAAGTTTACACTACAACATGATTTCTAGGTACCAAATAATAAATACAAGACCTAGAGGGGTACACCTGCAAAATGTCTCTTCACGTGGAGGTCGCATGAGGTGACTTGGCACTTGACTAAAGTGCAAAATCAACAAGTACCAAGGGCATACATGCAAAATATCCATGAAGTTTTCTACTTAACTAAATATTTATAGGACATTTTACAAAAAAATAAAAAGGAGAAGGGGATCAGTTGCAAAATTTACCACTTAAGTTTTTTCATCCAACCGCTATTTGTGATCCACATAGCTGATCTGACGAATCCTCGTGCATACCCCTTTGAATAACATGAATGACCCATATTAGATCTAGGTCATGTTCTTGATCGGATGATCGACGAAGGGGGATGAAGAACACCTGATGAACTTAGGTTCGGTGGTATTTTATCATGCGTTTCTCCTTTCTTTGACATTCTCTTCTTTATCTGATGGGTCCAACAACATTCTGTAGCTTCTCTACATTTGCATGTGTGCTCTAGTAGGTTTGAGGGACCTCTGGTGGCTTGGATGGCTTCAGAAGACATGGAGGTGCTCCAAGGCCCTGCCTCGTCTCTAGATGGGTCTTCACTGTGCATAACCTGCACCAAAAGAATCCTTGGCTCGAGGGATATGTCATGGCCTTCAGATAAAGCTAAAGACTGTTGGACATGCGAGCCCACGGCGAGCCATTATGCAATAAATGTTATTGCAAATATCATTCCATGATATGAAATGAAGAATAAATAATTTGCATAATAGGTCCCTTAGTACAATTAGGATTATGTACCATGGCCATCTTGATGATCATACAGGTGTTGATTCAACTGTTGAATCATATAGGCTGGTGCTTGGATGAATATCTAAATAGTTAGATTGAGGACTCATCAAGCACCATCAAATGATCATTAAGAGATGATCTCCAACCTGAGTAGGAGATGGCAATCCTTATCTCTAAAGGTTGTTATCTGACCGACCTCTTGATGCAGGTCCTCTGCATAGGAATAGAGATTCGGAGGTGTCACATTAGTTAGGTCAAAGAGTTGACTTAACGGGATCGAGATAACCAAAGTCCTATATCGTATGCTGTCACGAAACATGCATGCATCCTCTGACCGGAGACATATGTGTTACTATATGATTGAGTATGTACATTTGACAGACCAATAGGTTGATGACCTAACCAAGGTCTATACACCGGTGCGCTGGTGTGCATATAAGGGCATATGAGTAATACGATCTCTCAAAGGGATCATATAGGTTCAGTTACTGAACCGGAAGACATGAGCTCACTCATGAGATATTGGGAAGAATCAAATTCCGTGCGCACGGTCGTCTCGCTTTGGAAGCTTGACTGAATTTGTAGGCTTGATATGTACTTTTGGAAAGTATATGATCAAGACCTAGGTATGATATACGCTTTTGGAAAGTGTATGATCGATACCAACTCCCAATGATCGAATGAGAAACTTACTGATAAAACCATGAAGTAGACAGTATAAAGTTGATCCAATATTTCGGGTTTAGTCTGAGTCTTCCAGTATGCAGGATGTACAGGTATTGGGAATACATGAGGGTGATGTGATCATAAACGATTGTATAACCATGATGCTTCCATTCCTAGGGAGTGATGAAACGGGTCTGGATTTTAGTGACTCCTCTCAGTAGAGAAGTAATCTGATCTTGGTCCAAATGTTGGACATTGATCTGAATGTAATTCATATGCAATGAGAAGATTAGATTTGTTGTCTTGATTTAATCAAGCATCTATGGGAGGCCCACGATCTGGATATGAGATATGGTCTCAATATCCCAGTCACTATATATGGAACAGTACAATCGCCCTGTCCTTATCTCCGAGTATCTACGGAGAAAGCGCATTATCCTTGAAAGGGTTCAGGATAATTTCATTGTTGATATTATGTATCCAAGCATTGAGAAAATGGATAATTAAATGTGATGTAATTATCATAAACAATGTGAATTTGATTCATATTATGGAGAGAGTTATCTTAGATAATTAAATGTGATCTGATTATTAAAGATGTGAATAATATGAATGTGATTCATATTATTTGAGAATAAGAGAATAGAGATGCAAGATGATTAAATGTGATTTAATTATCATGGATATGAATAATGTGGATAGCGGTATCCATATTCGTCATATATATTATAAATGTGATTTATAATATATAAGAGAGAGCTATTTATAATTTACATTTGTTAATTAAATGTTAATGTGAATTGGATTTACATTGGACATTGAATTGAAAATGTAATTTATATTTATTTTGGGTAGTGAATATGATTCACAATTTTTTAATGGCAAGATTGCAATGTCTACAAATTAATTGTGAATTATTTTTTGTAGAATAATTTGCAAAAAAAGTTGTTGCATGATCTTGGAGATTACAATATGGAGATGAGAGCCACCTTCCATATATATGGAGTGGACGACCACCACTCCTATTTGGAATGTGTGGTCATCCCCTCCTTCCAACATGGAAGGAGGCACTCTCTCTCTTATGATCTCCAAGAAGATCTTTATTTAATTTGATGATTGAATTATATTGATTTATAAATATATATTTAATCTAAATTAAATTAATTGTTGTTGGTTTTTACCAACACAAATCCTGGCCATTAAAAGAAACACAATCAATGAGAGCCAATGGATTTGTGTTGTCCCATGGATTGAGATCCATGGATCCCAAAAAGCTATAAAAGGAGAGGCACCCCTTTGCTCTTCTTTACACAATAATTGAGACAACAAATCTCTCTCTCTCTCTCTTTCTCTCTCTCTCTCCCTCTCATGGTCGTCCACCATGGATGCTCTAGAGAGGTTCTTCATCGATGCGACGTCGTCGTTATGCTGCCCGATGGTTTTCTCGTGGATCTCCGTCTACTTTGGCGTGCCATGCTCGTGAAGAAGACATCGGATCTCATGTGTCGAGATCAGGAGATCTGTCGCTTGGATCATCAACATGGATTACGAGAAGCACTCGGTTCATCCTCGCGCTCGCAAGCGTCTCCTCCGTCCAATCGGACTTGAGACAAGAGGTCTCTTCATTTAGAGACTCGATCACAATCACGCTTCAAGAGGTAATCCTATTACTTGTTTGTTGTTTAGAAGAAATGATCTGAAAAGTGTTCTTGGATCATGTGGTTTCGTCGCATAATTTTTTTTATTTTCCGCTGCATAGAACAACTAGTGCGACTAGTCATTCTTCGTCATATTTGATACGACGTTCACGCTTCCGTGATGTGCTTCAGGATCTAACCATATCCTTCAAGTGGTACCAGAGCCTTAGGTCGGTGGTTTTGGATACGATCCATAAACCGAGAACGACTTGGGTTCGTTAGGGTTTGCGAAAGTTTTCTTGCATTTCATTTTCGCATCTCTATTTTTAGATTATCTTTGACACTGTTTAAATTTTTTAATCACGAAAATAATAATTGAATTTTGTTTCTCATTAAATAAGGAAATCGTAGGATCTGAGTTTACGTGATTTCGATTCCGTTTGCTCAATATCTGCTCATTTTAGTGAACATGTATCCACAGTTTCGGGGATTGCGAATCTCAACGTAATTAAAGAGTTAATTGCGGATTTGAGATGCCTTGAAATATGTGCAAACCACTTAGGTTCTGTTATAAATCAAATTAGCAAACTTTAGGAACTTACTTTGCTTAATTTGGATTTAAATTGATTGAGATATGGTATATTTAGTAAGTGAGGGTCACTGTTGGAAATGATTTCCTAATCAATAACCTAGTGATTGTCATTTAATCAATTAGTGAAACTAAATTGTTTAGTTTCTTGGAATAATTGTGCATAAATATTTGTGAAATAATTGATGATAATTATTTCCTTAAATGACATTGCCTAACCAATATTTGATTAGTTGTGATCTAGATCACTAATTGGCTACATGATCTACATGATCTGCATTCCAACAAACATGTTGCTTGAATAGGATTTGAGATTTGTTTAGCAAATCTTATTATAATGTTAATCAAAATGGTTTTGATTATTATTATATGGTATAATTTCGGTTGAAGAACCGATGATCATCTCAAGTACAAAGTGATCTATTTTGCATTATCCTTTCCCGAGGTAAATATGGTGTCTAGTCGGAGAGCATTGGGGCAGCGGGTTGCAACGTATGTGGTCTGTCCCACTCTCGTCGGTACTGGCCACGACAACGGGTAGGGTTAGTATAATTCTTAAGAAATCATGATGTATTTCTAATTATTAAAATTCGAAATAATACGTATTTGAGATAATGCCATAATTCAAGTAACAAGTAAAAATGTTTGTTGGATATTAATTGGATCATTAATTTAATATGATTAGATTAATTGGAATCCAATTAAAATTAAAACACTCTATTATAAATAGAGACGTTATTTCCCTTGAAAGAATTAATCATAATGAATATGATTCATAATGATTAATTAGAATTTGAATATGATATGGAGGATTACATAAGTCACATCCATGGTCTCCCATCAAGGTGGAGGGTTCCGTCGCCAGGGATTGTATGCAGGAGACGCCTGTCCGAAGTGACAGCTCCTGTATGCAAGCGCATCTGGATCGGGCTCTTCGCTTCTCTAAAGAGTAAGGACGTATGCGTAGTGACCCTAATATCGGGTCCTCATATTATTGGGGCGATATTGGATTGTGCATAGCGAGTTGTATTCCTGTTGACGGAATGACGGGTCAACATTGCCTTAGGGGTGGTGGGCCTGGGTGTTAAAGACCAAATTGGGAGTTGCAAGTTGGACTTGCAAGGTGGAATGTGTTCCCGCTTCTTTTTATCCGAGTTGTAGGTTCTCATATTATTGGGGACAGAGATCACAGATCTTGCTTGAGATATAATGGTAAGTATATCTCTTACATTGAGAGTGATTAAGGGAATGAGCTTTCAATGTTGACAAGGCAATAAAACTTTGATATAAAAATTCCTAAATCGAAGTAAATTATGTATATATATAAATATGTACACTTATGCATATTTCTTATTTCAGATAATCCTTCATTAAACCCACTCAATGTTATACTCAATGATAACCAGTAAAATATCATGGATTGGACTTATGATCCAGATATTGTGCTTGCAGTTGGACACATAATGTATGTGGTTGCAATATGCAAGGCTCCCCATACTAATGAGGAATGACAATTAAATAGACAATAGATATACAACCCTAGGGTTTGTATGTCTCTATATCTTGATATCATCAAACGTATTTTGGAAGTGACATGTCGATGATGATCGCAATTGTCAGATAGTCCTTATACAATCAATGAAGATATTATGGCATACATATGTGCTCTTGACATTTAATCATGAGTGACATGGTTCTCTGCATCATGTAGAATGGTAGCTCTATAAGAGATGATGTATTCAAAATGTTTGAATACCTACCTGAACCAAATTTTTTTAAGCGTCTAGATGGATGTAGACATGATGAGTGTCATTATTCAACTGTCTATACTCTAGTCATTCATGAAGCTTCATGATATTCATATTGTATGAATTGAATGAAGCATGTACAAATGTTGAAATACTCTTGCATTCAATTCTTTTGAATTTAATATAAGAGATACCTTAGTCTTAAGCAGTGGTTGTTTATAGATGAAGGGAGCGCAGTGGAAGCATGGGTTGGACCCAAGTGAGAAGTATAGTCAAAGAATTGACTGTACTTATGTGACTTCCATATTACATCCAAAGAGTTGGATGAATGCAAAATATTGCAATAAGTTGATGTGTTGATAGTATGACTATGAAGTCTGTCTAGAATCCTTAGAGAAGGACTCGGATAGAGCATCAGAATAATCTACATAAATCATTGACATTGACTTGCTTATTGAATAAGATAAAGACTTGTAATTGTATCTCAATCTTCTACAACACTTGCAATGAGTTGCATATGTTTTTCAGAAGACTGGAAAATTTGATCTTAAGGTTTATAGTTATCCACATGGATATTGATGCAATTATTGCAACAATCTCTGTTGGGTTGATAGACTTGTTAATTTCAGTGGGAGAGCCCTTAGTCTTAGAGAATGTCTCTGTGACCTAGACATAAGAATACACTCATTGTTTGTTTCTAAATGTTGGAAATAAACATGAATTCTGAGATAGGACCTATCATAAAGAGTTATGATGGAGATATTTCAGACAGTAATCTAACATCTAGTGGACTCCACAAAATTAGAAAATTAATGAATGGTTCATTAAGATTTCTAATACTGAAAATTAAAACCTTTATAAGATCAATAGGAGGATGAAGATCATTTGACAATGATCTAGCATCAAGCCTTGGACATTTGTCTATTGATTTGATCAGTAGACCAGTAAGAGATGAAACTTTAGAATGTCTAAAATTTCAAAACTTGCATACTCATGAATATTGTATTCAAAAAGTAAAATTGTCCAATACACCCTTCTTTAGGAATGGTGTAAGATGTCAAGGTATTCAAGATCTCATACATATTGATATATGCGGATCATCTATATCATAGTAAACTTTATGGATATGTAATATCTATTGATGATTATGTATGATATGAGATTTCTTCTCTTCACCTAAAGAAACCTTTGAAATGTTCAAAGATTTCATTTTGGTTTACAACCAAAGTTTGAAGGAAGATAAAATGAATTTAATATAACCTAGGTAGCTTGTACATGTTAGATGAATTCAAAGGATACCTTATGGAGATATGAATATCATTTCTATCTCAATCCTCCTAACACAACTAAACTCAATAGAGTTGAAGGGAGATATAATTGGATCATGTGTGACATGATCTTATCAATGATGAATTTTAGCATAATTATCCCTTAGTTTCCTGGTATATATGTGTAGTAGAGACTACAATGTATATCCTTAATAAGGTTTCATGCAAGATGGAATCTAGCACTTGAGAGTGCTGCTTCATTAGGAAAATAAAGGATGGTATTGGATACCTACTTTATGACCTTGAGATTCTTAAAATATCTCATCTCTGAGAATGTGATTCTTAGAGGTTGAGGCTCTTGAGAATCAAGATGAAAATGAAGAGTAGGAACTCATTTAATCTTGAGAAGATAATGAGGCTCCTGAAATTAGAAACTAAAAGGACAATTGAAGATGAAACACTAAATGAGTTTAAGGATGGATTCCATGTGTCAGAGAAATCTGATAATGATCGAACTTCATGTGATGAAGCTTCTGAAGATCGTAGCATGGATAGATGGATGTTAGCAATAAAAGTCTAATGTAGACTTCATATACAAGTGTTGTATATGGACCCTCGACGATCCACCTATATGGGTAAGACCTGTAAAGGTGTAAATGGATCTTCAAGAGAAAGGGAACCTGATGAGAAGGTAGAGACCTTCAAAGCACGGTTTGTAGCCACTAGCTACACACCGGAAGAGAAGACATTGTTTACGATGAGACTTGCTCTTCGGTAACCATGCTTAAAACCATCAGAATATTGCTAATATTAGCTACACAACTTGACTATTGCATCTTCAATATGTAAGTCAATATTGCATTCCTCTATGAATTCCTCTCTGAGGACATTCACATGAAGTAGCCCCAAGGCTTCATGGTTGAGGAAAGCAAGATGTGCAAGCTAAGGAATCCATCTATGGACTCAAATAAGCTTCTTGAAGTTGGACCATAAGATTTGATGAAATTATAAATGTTATGATTTCAGATAGAATCTTGATGGGCCATGTGAAGCTTAGTGGGAATGCTTTTGTGTTCATCGTGCTAAATATAGATGAT
Organism: Ottelia alismoides; assembly: GCA_037367405.1. Lineage (NCBI taxonomy): Eukaryota > Viridiplantae > Streptophyta > Magnoliopsida > Alismatales > Hydrocharitaceae > Ottelia > Ottelia alismoides. The sequence goes on from JAZKJV010003029.1 coordinate 77,697, forward strand.
ATCCTAATCATTTAAAATGCTATAAGGATAATAATAAGTGTTTTATTATCTGGTTGTTCCATAACCTGAGATATGATCTCAAGGATGCCTCTTGAATCTTAGTTCTGAAGGTGTTCAGAAGCAAAGAGAAGAGGGCATTGGGACCGTCACATTTATAGTACACCTTGGACATGTTCCATTCTTGGAAATTCCAAGAAAGGCTTCCATTCCTTAAGATATGGTACTGACCTATCTAAAGAGATAGCACCTCAAAGAGTTGAGGAAGTAAATGCTGGAACTACTTGCACTTGTGCATTAGTTATGAGAAGCTGAGTGTATTCTAGATGTCTACAAAAGCCAGATATCTGCCTTGCAGTGGGAGTAGTAAAGTGTTGCTAATCCTACTATGGAAAGAAAACATTTGATTGCAGTAATAACAAAATCTTCATAGATGACAAGATTTTTTGAGATAGTGATCTCAAAGTCTTATCTTCAAAAGCTTAAGACTTTATAGATAGAGATCTAAAAGGTCTTAAATGTGGATACCTTAAGATATAGTGATCTCCAGGAATAAGGGTATTCTGATAAGGATTACGGAAATACTAGTTATGATAATTGTTAAGTTGTAGTGTCAAGGAGACTATAACTAACAAGATTGAGTATTGGTTGCATAAGATGTAACATTCGCATTAGATGCGAGCACTGTTACTGGGGATATGCAAGTGTCATAAAAGGACTTGACGTAGTCTCGCATGAACAGAGTGACAGATCAGCTTACCTAGTTATTTTCTAAATAGACTATGATTGTCACATGAGTGTGGGTTTAAATGATTAGCCCATTAATGACTCTTTGGGCTAGTGGGAGATTGTTGGACAAGCGAGCCCACGGCAAGCTATTATGCAATAAATGTGATTGCAAATATCATTCCCTAATCTGAAACGAAGAATAAATAATTTGCATAATAGGTCCCTTAGTACAATTAGGGTTATGTACCATGGCCATCTTTATGATCATACAGCTGTTGATTCAACTGTTGAATCATAGAGGCTGGTGCTCGGATGAATATCTAAAGAGTTAGATTGAGGACTCATCAAGCATCGTCAAATGATCATTAAGAGATGATCTCCAGCCTGAGTAGGAGATGGTAATCCTTATCTCTAAAGGCCGATATCTGATCGACCTCTTGATGCAGGTCCTCTGCATAGGAATAGAGATTTGGAGGTGTCAGATTAGTTAGGAAAAAGAGTTGACTTAATGAGATCGAGACAACCAAAGTCCTATATCGTATGATGTCATGATACATGCATGCATCCTCTGACCGGAGACATACATGTTACTATATGATTGAGTATGTACATTTAGCAGACCAATAGGTTGATAACCTAAGCAAGGTCTATACACCGACGCGCTAGTGTGCATATAAGGACATATGAGTAATACGATCTCTCAAAGGGACCATACAGGTTCAGTTACTGAACCGGAAGACATGAGCTCACTCATGAGATATTGGGAAGAATCAAATTCCGTGCGTATGGTCATCTCACTTTGGAAGCTTGACTGAATTTGTAGGTTTGATATGTACTTTTGGAAAGTATATGACCAAGACCTAGGTATGATATACGCTTTTGGAAAGTGTATGATCGATACCAACTCCCAATGATCGAATGAGAAACTTACTGATAAAACCATGAAGTAGACAATATAAAGTTGATCCAATACTTCTGGTTTAGTCTGAGTCGTCCAGTATGCAGGATGTATAGGTATTAGGAATACCTTCATAAACGATTGTATAACCATGATACTTACATTCCTATGGAGTGATGAAACGGGTCTGGATTTTAGTGACTCCTCTCAGTAGAGAAGTAATCTGATCTTGGTCCAAATGTTGGACATTGATCTGAATGTGATTCAGATGCAATGAGAAGATTAGATTTGTTGTCTTGATTTAATCAAGCATCTATGGGAGTCCCACGATCTGGATATGAGATATGGTCTCAATATCCCAGTCACTATACATGGAATAGTACAATCGCCCTGTCCTTATCTCCAAGTATCTACGGAGAAAGCGCATTATCCTTGAAAGGGTTCAGGATAATTTCATTGTTGATATTATGTATCCAAGCATTGAGAAAATGGATAATTAAATGTGATGTAATTATCATAAACAATGTGAATTTGATTCATATAATGGAGAGAGTTATCTTAGGTAATTAAATGTGATCTGATTATCAAAGATGTGAATAATATGAATGTGATTCATATTATTTGAGAACAAGAGAATAGAGATCCAAGATGATTAAATGGGATTTAATTATCATGGATATGAATAATGTGGATAGCAATATCCATATTAGTCATATATATTATAAATGTGATTTATAATATATAAGAGAGAGCTATTTATAATTTACATTTGTTACTTAAATGTTAATGTGAATTGGATTGACATTGGACATTGAATTGAATAATTTATATTTTCTTTGGGCTGTGAATATGATTCACAATTTTTTAATGGTAAGATTGCAATGTCTACAAAATAATTGTGAATTATTTTTTGTAGAATAATTTGCAACAAAAGTTGTTGCATGATCTTGGAGATTACAATATGGAGATGAGAGCCACCTTCCATATATATGGAGTGGACGACGACCACTCCTATTAGGAATGTGTGGCCGTCCCCAAGAAGATCTCCAAGAAGATCTTGATTTAATTTGATGATTGAATTATATTGATTTATCAATATATATTTAATCTAAATTAAATTAATTGTTGTTGGTTTTTACCAACACAAATCTTGGCCATTAAAAGAAACACAATCAATGAGAGCCATTGGATTTGTGTTGTCCCATGGACTGAGATCCATGGATCCCAAAAAGCTATAAAAGGAGAGGCACCCCTTTGCTCTTCTTTACACAATAGTTGAGACAACAAATCTCTCTCTCTCTCTCTCTCTCTCTCCCTCTCATGGCTGTCCACCATGGATGCTCTAGAGAGGTTCCCCATCGACGCGGCGTCGTCGTTATGCTGCCCGATGGTTTGCTCGTGGATCTACGTCTACTTCGGCGTGCCCTGCTCGTGAAGAAGACATCGGATCTCATGTGTTGAGATCAGGAGATCCGTCGCTTGGATCATCAACATTGATTGCGAGAAGCACGCGGTTCATCCCCGCACTCGTAAGCGTCTCCTCCGTCGGATCGGACTTGAGACAGGAGGTCTCTTCGTTTAGAGACTCGATCACAACCACACTTCAAGAGGTAATCCTATTACTTGTTTGTGGTTCAGACGAAACGATCCGAGAACTGTTCTTGGATCATGTGGTTTCGTCGCATAATTTTTTTTAATTTCTGCTGCATAGAACAACTAGTGCGACTAGTCGTTCTTCGTCGTATTCGATACGACGCTCACACTTCCATGATGCGCCTGAGGATCTAACCATATCCTTCAAAGACGACGTGGAATGAGGTGGCGATGGTGCTCTGATGAGGGGAGACACACTGGAGCTTGTCTCCCAGATCCTTGATGGATCTGAGGTGAAAAAGAGGGGCAATTGATAGAGACGATGTAGGGGATTGAGGTGGGGAAAAGTGGGTCAAATTAGTGGTCAGATTATAGTGAATCAGCCTGGATCTCAACCTCCAAGCAATTAAGGGTTTTCGACTTTTGGACTAAAAGATGAAACTAAACCTAAAATTGAAGTACGTGAATTGAAATAGAACTAAAGATACCTAGGAACTGAAGAAGGATGTCTCGATTTGACCAGGATTGAGGAGGTTGAACTAGCCGGCGGAGCCCCTCCAATGATGGTTGGATCTTGCTCCTCTATTGCTCCTCCTCACGGTATAACCTGCTGATCTCGAGTTCTCACCAAGAGGAAGGGAATGGAGTGGCTTCGAGGGGCTAAGAGTGCATAAAAAGTGATAAAATTTGGAGGCAAAGCTGGAGGGGCTTATTTATAGGTTGCAAAAGGGAGGTTCTTCAATCGAGGAGATTAGTCAAATCAATGAAGATTGATGATATCTTTAGCCTTGGTTGGAAATAAGGAGGTTCAATCTCTAGGAATCAGGTAGCACGCCAAGGCCAATGATGATGGCCTCGAGCAAAAAAGGGAGAAGAATAGATTTTGACATTTAAACACTCGAGGAAGAGAGAAGTGGCCAGTTGACTGAGTTCAACTGAGGGAGTCTTCTGGTTGGTCAACATGGACCAAGAAGAAAATTCCCTGGAAGAAACTCATTGTAAAATTAATTATAAATAACAAATGATTTAACTAAATTTTTATTAAAGCATAAAATGTTTGTAATTTTTTAGTATTTATACATTTATTTATTTATTAGAGCCTTTTTATTACAAGTTAGTATTTATAAGTAAAATATAAGTATAAAGGCCTATGTGCCAACATTTTTATTTTTATTTTGTATTATATATATTATTATTTGTACATTTATTTTATACATTTTTACTTTAAATACATGTTTAAGTATGTTTATTGTATTATCCTAACTTTATTTGTACTCTTAATTAATTACGTACATATATATTACAGGTATATATAGGTATATTTTACATATGTATTTAAATGTATCATTTATTTTGTTTTATTTTAATGATTTTATTTTTATTATAATTACCTATTTATGTTTGAAATAATATTCACAATTATTATGTAAATATGTTTGAAACAATATTTATAATTTTTTAAAAAACAAGAATTTGCTAAATATAAAGAATAAACATATTGAATAAAATATACAAGTATATTGCACAATAGTAGCTCAAAACCTTAAATTCACATCTTAACTATAAATTGAATGAATCCACTTTTGTTAAATATACTATTAAATGGTTTATACGATTAAAGTGATTTTTATCCATTTTTGGTACAATATAGAAGATAAAAGTTGGTGAAATTTTTATTTTTTCTTTTTATTTTGTGTATTTTGGGCATACTGTGCATTATTTTTCTATGAACTCAATTTTGTATTTTCTTTGTATATTTATCTGCAATATTGATGTTCAAAGTTTATTCATATGAGGTATAAATAATAAATAATAAATTACGATTCAGAAATCAATTATTGATGAATTTAAAATTAGGTTTTTGATGTATTTTCTATACAATTCATCTTCCCTATCCCTTAGTACTTTATTCCTTGTTGATCAAGTCATCATAGTCATTGGGTCTCAGGGTCTAGGGTCATTCAATACCTAAGGTATCTCCTTTATTTTTCTTTTCCTACTTTATTCTTTAATTTAGGAACTAAATATACAATATTTTATAGGGATTTTATCACTTGTGCCCCTCCGAGATATCGCAATATCAGTTATGCCCCTATCTTTTTGGTAATATCAGTTGTGCCCCTCACTTCTTTCTCCGTCATCACTTGTGCCCTTCCGTCAGATTGACCGTCAAAATATTAAAATAACCGTGGTTTATTTAAACCATGGTGTGGTTAAGAAGGGTATTATGGTCAAAACAAAATTATGGGCGAAGGAGGGCCTCGAGGGAGGAACTTGGGGCGAACTGCGACGGAGAGAGGGGGAAGCCCAGGGGACGGGAGCAACGGGGAGTAGGTGTTAGCAATGTGAGCTCCGGGCGAACCATTTCCACAATAAATGTTATTGTAATGAATAAATTATCAATGAAAGTTATTGATTATTTTTAACTCCCTTTCTGAGATTAATGAATGAATGCACTACAGGGTCCCTCTGTACAATAAGGGTTATGTACCATGGCCAACTTGATGATCATATAGCTGTTGATTCATTGGATGAATCATAGAGGCTGATGCTTGGGTGAATATCTAAGGAGTTAAATAGAGGACTCATCAAGCATCATCAAATGATTATTAAGTGATGATCTCCAGCCTGAGTAGGTGATGGCAATCCTATCTCATATGGCTGACACCTGACTGACCTCTTGATGCAGGTCCTTTGCATGGGAATAATGATTCGGAGGTGTCAGATTAGTTGAATCAATGGGTTGACTTAACGAAATCAAGATAACCGAAGACCTACGTTGAATACTGTCACAACATAGGCATGCATCCTCTGACCGGAGACAGATGTATTGTTATATGTCTAAGTGTGTACATTTGGCAGACCAATAGGTTTATGACCTAACCAAGGTCTATATACTGGCGAGCTGGTGTGCATGTAAGGACATATGAGTAATACGATCTCTCAAAGGGATCATACATGTTCACTTGTGAACCAGGAGACATGAGCTCACTCATGAGGTATTGGGACTGAACAAATTCCATGCATGGTCGTCATGCTTTGGAAGCATGACATGAATTTGAAGGTAAGATATATGCTTTGTGAAAGCATATGATCTATACCAAATACCAATAATTAAGATTGAGAAACTTAATGATCTAAGCCTGAAGATGATAGTGCAAAAGTGATCTTTATCTTCAGAATGATCATAAGTCTTCCAGTATGCAAGATGTACAGGTATTGGGAATACCTGAAGGTGATTTGATCATATACGATTGTATAACCATGACGCTTCCATTCCGAGGGAGTGATGAAACAGATTTGGATCTTAGTGACTCCTCTCATTAGAGAAGTAACATAATCTTAGTTCATGAACTGGACATTAATCTGAATGAGATTCAGATGCAATGAGAAGATTAGGTCTACGGTCTTGATTTGAGCAAGCATCAGTGGGAGGTCCATGGGATCTGGATTTGACATATGATCTCAACATCCAAGTCACGATACGTGAAACAATACAATCGCCATGTCCTTATCTCCAAGTATCTGCGGAGGGATTGCATTATTCTTGAAGGGTTCAAGAATAATTCCATAAGGTCTAAGCAATGAAGAAATCATGATGAAATGTGATTTAATCATCTTGATGTATGAAGAAATTATTCAATATAATTAAATGTGATTTAATTATTATGGATGAGAGTAATGTGGATAGAAATATCCAATTATTCATAATATATTATAGATGTGATTTATAATGTATTAGAGAGAGCTAATTATAATTTATATGTGTTGATTAATTATTATGTGTATCGGATACACATTGTTTAATTAATTGACAACGTAAATTATATGTTGTTTTGGGTTGTGAATATGATTCACAATTTTTCCATGGCAAGATTGCAATATTCTCAAATATAATTGTGAAGTATTTTTTATGAATAAAATCCTAATAAAAGTTGTTGGATAAATAATGGAGAAAAAAAACAATGAGATATGCAATCTCATGGAAATCCATGAGATTGCCCTCCCCACTTGGAAGGAGGTGGCGGCACCCAATTCCCTTGTGGAATTGGTGGCCGTCCACTCCATTCCATGGGGATGGAAGATCTTCTTTGAATTATACTCCTTATTTGATTGATTTATTTTTGGTATTAATATATATTTGATTTATCAAATATATTTAATCTAAATTAAATCACAAGTTGTTGGTTTTTACCAACAACAATCTTGACCATTGGATTGACATAAATCAATCTCATCCATTGATTTTTGTATGTCCCATGGATTGAGATCCATGGATCCCAAAACCCTATAAATAGAGAGGCATACCATGCTCTCTCTTTACATGCAATATTGGATCTCTCTCTCTCTCTTTCTTCATACACGACAGCCCTCTCTCCCTCTAATATTGGTGGCCGTCCACCATACCGTAGAGGAGAGAATCGTCGATGCTCTTGCCACCGCGCCGCCGCTTCGACGTTCTTCGGTTCTCCATCTTCTTGGCGTGCTACGCCCACGAAGGAGATGTTCGATCTCGTACGACGAGATCAGGAGCAACTATGCTTGGATCAACTTCTTGGATTACGAGGACAACGTGGTTCATCCCCGTGCTCGCAAGCGGTCTCGCCGACGATCGGACTTGAGACAAGAGGTCTCTTCTCTTAGAGACTTGATAAACCACGCTTCAAGAGGTATTGCATTATACTTCTTGTGGTTATAGATGAAACGATCTGAGAATGGTTTTCGGATCATGTGGTTTCATCGAATAAAATTTTTAAATTCCGCTGCACCGAACAACTAGTGCGACTAGTCGTTCTTCGTCGTATCCGATACGACGATCACGCTTCCATGATGCGCTTCAGGATAAATCCATATCCTTCAAGTGCTATCAGAGCCTTAGGTCGACGGTTTCGAATATGATTCAAAAACCGAGGACGACTTGGGTTCGTTAATGTCGCGAAAATTTTATCGCATTTGATTTCGCAGATCTGTTTAGTAAATAATTTCGACCATGTTTAAAATGTTTAAGCACGAATTATTTATTTGGATTTTGTTCCCATTAAATAAGGAAATCATAGGATCTGAGTTTGCGTAAATCGGATTTCGTATGCTCTAGATATGGTTGTTTTAATGAACATGTATGCACTGTTGCGGGAACAGTAGATTTTAACATGATTAAAGAGTTAATTAATGTTATCATCTGCCTCGAAATGCGTGAAACATCACTTGGCTTCTTTCCTAAATCACGTTAACAATCTTTGAAAATTGATTTTGTCTAATTTGGATTTAAATTGATTGAGATATGTTAATTTTAGTGAGTAGGGGTCACTACTGAAATTACAGTCCTAATCTAGAATCAAGTGATTGTCAATTAGTGAAATTAATTGTTATATTCGTGAAATAATCATGAAAAATATTTGTGAAATATTGAAAGATGATTATTTACCTAATTGACTTGGCCTCAACCAATTAATTGATTAGATTTGATCTAAATCTTAATTGGAAACACAATCTTCAAACTTGATGCTTAAATAGGATTTGGCAATTTGTGTAGAAAATTTCCTTATAATCAAAAATATTTCGATTATTACTATATGGTATAATTTCGGTTGAAAAACCAATGATCATCTCAAATACAAATTGATATATCTGGCATTATGCTTTCCCGAGGCGGATATGGTGACTAGTCGGAGAGCATTGGGGTAGCGGGTTGCAACGTATGTGGTCCATCCCACTCTCGTCTGTACTGGCCATGACAACGGGTAGGGACTGTATAATGTCAGAGAAAATCAAGGTGTATTTTCTAATTATTAAAATTCGTAACACGTATTTTGATATATTGCCATAAATATATTTAAGTAAAATAATCAAGTTTGAATTGATTGCATTGGATTGATAATTAATTTAATTTGATTAAATTGAGTATGTCCAATTGAGACACTCTATTATGAATAGAGTTGTCACTTCCCTTGGAAGAATTAATTATATGAATATGATTCATAATAATTGATTAAAATTTTAATAAATGGAGGATCACATGAGTGACATCCATGGTCTCCCGTCAAAGCGAAGGGTTCCGTCTCCAGGGATTGCATGTGGGAGACGCCTGTCCGAAGTGACAGCTCCTGTATGCAAGCGCATCTGAATCGGGCTCGTCGCTTCTCGAAAGAGTAAGGACGTATGCGTAATGACCCCAATATCGGGTCCTCATATTATTAGGGCGATATTGGATTGTGCATAGCGAGTTGTATTCCTGTTGAAGGTTGGTTCAATTAATGACGGGTCAACATTACCTTAGAGGTGGTGGACCCGGGTATTAAAGACCGAATTGGGAAATGCAAGTTGGACTTGCAAGGTGGAATGTGTTCCCGCTTCTCTTTATTGGAGTCGTAGGTTCTCATATTATTGGGATATGACAAAGATAAGGAGGAGATCCCAGTTCTTGCTTGAGATATATTGGTAAGTACATATCTTACTTTGAATGTGATTAAGGGAATAAACTTTCAAGGTTGACAGAGCAATAACAATTTGATTTAAACTTCTTTAATCAAATATTATAAATTTGAATATATATATATATATATATTCTAATATAGTGCATTCTTAATTTCAGAAAATGAAGTCTTTGAACCCACTTAGTAGGCTTCTTGAGGTCAACCAATTGACCAGCCCAAATTACTCGGATTGGATCCGTAATTTGGAGCTTGTTCTCTCTACTGAGCGCATAAGTTATGTGCTCTCTGAGGACAAGCATGAGAACCCTAAGTCCAAGGAAGAAAAAGCATTTAATGACAAGTATGATGAAGATCATGTCTTGTCTAGATGTTATATCCTAGGTTCTCTCTCCAATGTTCTGCAGAAGCAACATGTGGAGGTGAGTACCTGCCAGGAAATCATGCAGAATCTGAAGGATATGTTTGGTAACATTAACCGCACCTAGCGGTACAATGTTATGAAAGACCTAATTCACTGCAGGATGCAGGAAGGGACTTCGGTCCATGAACATGTACTCAAAATGTTTGGGTACTTCTAGGAGATGGAGACTCTTGGGGCAACGATGGATGCAGACATGCAAGCTGACTTCATTCTGTTGTCATTGCCCAAGTCTTTCAATAACTTTGTAGTGTCATTCCACATGAACAAGCTGGAATTGACAAGTACTGCTCTCCTTGCTGCATTAAAGTCTGCAGAAGACGTGATGAAGAAGGATGGTCCCACTGGCAGTGCAATGGTTGCACAGGTCAGAGGGAAGCGCGGTCGGAAGCATGGTTCTCGGAAGGGCCCGACCCAGAAGAGAAAGAAGAAGGGACAAAGTGTTAGCTCTTCTTCCAATGCATCCACTCTTATGGCGTCGAAGAAAACCAACGTCTGTCACCACTGCAAAAAGACGGGGCACTGGAGGAGTAACTGCCCAGAATATCTGAAGTCCTCAGACAAAGGTAAAGCCCCAGCAGGTATGAAATCTACTTTCATCATTGAAACTAGCTTTCTCGTCGGACGATAGGGAAGTTGGGTTGTAGATTCTGGTGCTTTTGTTCATGTATGCAATTTGTTGCATTTGTTTCAGGAAACTAGAAGTCTTGAGAAAGGGGAGATAGTCATCCAGATGGGATCAGATTCAAGTGTTGCAGCAGTCGTCATCGGGACATGTCGACTATCATTATCTAGTGGCAGTCCTGGTAGTTAAAGAGTGTCTTTATGTACCTGAAGTTAGAAGGAATTTGATATATGTATCTAAGCTAGTTAGAAGTGGATATTCATTCTTGTTCTGTAATAAATTAGTCATAAATCATTAGGATAAATATATTGCAGAGGGTATTTTAACTTTTGGAGGACTCTATGAATTGTGCATTAATGAGAATGTCATGAATGTTACAACCACTAATAAAAACCCTAAGAGATACAGGGAAAATAAAAATCATTCAAATATGATTTGGCATCAAAGGCTTGGTCATTTGTCTGTTGATAGGATCAACAGATTGATAAAGGATGGACCTTTAGACTTCCTACAGGTTCAATCTTTGCCTACCGGTGAACATTGTATTCGAGGTAAAATGACTAGGATGCCTTTCCGTAACAAGGTTATGAGATGCGAAGGTATTATTGACCTAATACATACTGATGTATGTGGTCCCTTCAGTACCGCGACTCGAAATGGACATCGATATTATTTAACGTTTATTGATGACCATTCGCGATACGAGTTTATCTTCCTACTACGTCATAAGTCTGAAATCTTTGAAAAGTTCAAAGAATTCAAGGCTTTGGTTGAGAACCAAACCGATAGGAAGATTAAATGGATTTGATCTGATTGAGGTGGCGAGTACCTATCAGATGAATTCAAGGAATACCTTAAGGAGAATGGAATTGTTTCCAATCTCACTCCTCCTAGAACTCTCCAACTTAATGGTGCTGCTGAAAGACGCAACAGGACCATCATGGACATGGTCCGTTCAATGATGAGTAAAGCTCATTTACCTCTTAGTTTCTGGGGATATGCAGTAGAGACTGCAATATATATTCTGAATAAGATTCCTAGCAAATCTGTACCTAAGGCTCCTCATGAGCTCTGGTATGGAACCAAACCTAGTGTTAATCACTTTAGGGTTTGGGGTTGCTTGGTCCATGCGAAGATCGTGGACGCAAGTAAGCTAGAATCTCGAACTCGTGAGTGTTACTTCATTGGGTATGTTAAAGATGCTATTGGATACCAGCTTTATGACCCTGAGACCCAAAAGGTTTTTGTCTCTAGAGATGTGAAGTTTCTGGAGGATGATTTCCTTAAAGGTCAAGATAAAAATGAAGTAGAGGAACTCATTGAATCCCAAGAGGATTCTGAGCTTCCCAGACCAGAAACTGAAGAAGTAAATAAAAATGAAATACACATACCTCTTCGAAGGAGTTCGAGGGTGGTTGCACCACCTGAAAGGTATGGATTCCATGTGTCAAGTGAGACTGACATTGATCCTACTTCATTTGATGAAGCACTTGTGGATCAAGACATAGATAGATGGATGCTAGCAATGAAGTCAGAAATTGACTCCATGCATAAGAATGGTGTATGGACCCTAGAGGATCCACCTAAAGGGGTAAAACCCATTGGATGTAAATGGATCTTCAAAAGAAAGAGGGGACCTGATGGGAAAGTAGAGACTTTCAAGGCACGGCTCGTAGCCAAGGGCTACACACAGAGAGAAGGCATCGATTACGATGAGACATTCTCTCATATAGCTATGCTTAAATCCATCAGGACACTGCTAGCTATAGTTGCATATCTTGACTATGACATCTGGCAGATGGACGTCAAGACGGCTTTCCTCAATGGATACCTCAAGGAGGATATCTACATGGAGCAGCCCCAGGGCTTCATGACGAGGATGGCAAAGTGTGCAAGCTGAAGAAATCCATCTATGGGCTCAAGCAAGATTCTCGTAGCCGGAACATCAGATTTGACGAAACCATGAAGAGCTATGATTTTGTGCATAATCCTGATGAACCTTGTGTATACAAGAAGACTAGTGGGAGCACTATTGTGTTCATCGTTCTTTACGTAGATGATATCCTTATCATTGGGAATGATACAGGGATGATGACCAATGTAAAGATTTGGTTGTCCCATACCTTTGAGATGAAATATCTTGGAGAAGCCGCTTACATCTTAGGCCTGAAGATGTTCAAAAACCGAGAAAAGAGGATTTTGGGATTGTCACAACATGGATACATTAAGAAGATTCTTAAACGATTCCGTATGGATAGTTCCAAGAAAGGATTCCTACCCTTAAGACATGGTATTCACCTGTCTAAAGGAATGGCTCCTCAAACTGTTGAGGAGAAGAAGACCATGGGCAGATGTCCTTATGCATCAGCCGTAGGAAGCTTAATGTATGCCATGATGTTTAATAGGCCAGATATCTGCCATGCAGTGGGAGTGGTAAGTCGTTACCAATCCTGCTATGGAGAGAAACACTGGAATGTAGTAAAGAACATATTCAAATATCTGAGACGGATGCAAGATTACATGTTGGTCTATGGAGATGGTGATCTCCAAGTCTTGGGATATGCAGATTCTGACTTCCAATCGATGTAGATGATCGAAAGTCGACATCGGGGTTTGTGTTCTTGTTGATGGTGGTGCTATGAGCTGGAGAAGAAAGAAGCAGGACACTAATGCAGATTCGACAACAGAAGCCGAATACATTGCCGCATCAGATGCTGCAAAGGAGGCGGTGTGGGTGCGCAAGTTCGTCCTGGAGCTTGACGTAGTTTCCTCTGATACTCCCATCCCGTTACTCTGCGATAACACGTGAGCCATTGCCCAGGCAAAGGAACCCAGATGGCATCAAAAGAGCAAGAACGTGGAAAGGATATACCACATCATTCGGGAGATACAAAAGCGTGGTGACATCATCATCACCAAGGTGGCCTCTGCCTACAACGTTGCTGATCCCCCTTACCAAACCTCTGACACAGAAGGTTTTTGACCAGCATGTAATGAGTATGGGTCTAAATATTGTACCTGAATGGTTCTGAGGGCAAGTGGGAGATTGTTAGCAATGTGAGCCCCGGGCGAACCATTCCACAATAAATGTTATTGTAATAAATAAATTATCAATGAAAGTTATTGATTATTTTTCACTCCCTTTCTGAGATTAATGAATGAATGCACTATAGGGTCCCTCTTTACAATAAGGGTTATGTACCATGGCCAACTTGATGATCATACAGTTGTTGATTCATTGGACGAATCATAGGTTGATGCTTGGATGAATATCTAAGGAGTTAGATAGAGGACTCATCAAGCATCATCAAATGATTATTAAGTAATGATCTCCAGCCTGAGTAGGAGATGGCAATCATATCTCGTATGGTTGATATCTGACTGACCTCTTGATGCAGCTCCTCTACATGGGAATAGTGATTCGGAGGTGTCAGGTTAGTTGAATCAATGGGTTGACTTAACGAGATCGAGATAACTGAAGACTACGTTGAATACTCTCACAACATAGGCATGCATCCTCTGACCGGAGACAGATGTATTGCTATATGTCTAAGTGTGTACATTTGGCAGGCCAATAGGTTGATGACCTAACCAAGGTCTATATACTGGCGAGCTGGTGTGCATGTAAGGACATATGAGTAATACGATCTCTCAAAGGGATCATATAGGTTCACTTGTGAACCGGGATACATGAACTCACTCGTGAGGTATTGGGACTGAACAAATTCCATGCATGGTCGTCATGCTTTGGAAGCATGACATGAATTCGAAGGTAAGATATATGCTTTGTGAAAGCATATGATCTATACCAAATCCCAATAACCAAGATTGAGAAACTTAATGATCTAAGCCTGAAGATGACAGTGCAAAAGTAATCTTTATCTTCAGAATGATCATAAGTCTTCCAGTATGCAGGATGTACATGTATTGGGAATACCTGAGGGTGATTTGATCATATATTATTGTATAACCATGACGCTTCCATTCCGAGGGAGTGATGAAACAGATTTGGATTTTAGTGACTCCTCTCATTAGAGAAGTAACCTAATCTTAGTCCATGAACTGGACATTGATATGAATGAGATCCAGATGCAAAGAGAAGATTAGGTCTACGGTCTTGATTTGATCAAGCATCAGTGGGAGGTCCTTGGGATCTGGATTTGACATATGATCTCAACATCCAAGTCACTATACATGGAACAATACAGTCACCCTGTCCTTATCTCCAAGTATCTGCGGAGAGATTGCATTATTCTTGAAGGGTTCAAGAAAAATTCCATAAGATATAAGCAATGAAGAAATCATGATTAAATGTGATTTAATCATCTTGATGTATGAAGAAATTATCCAATATAATTAAATGTGATTTAATTATTATGGATAAGAATAATGTGGATAGAAATATTCAATTATTCATAATATATTATAAATGTGATTTGTAATGTATTAGAGAGAGCTAATTATAGTTTATATGTGTTGATTAATTACTATGTGTATTGGATACACATTGTTTAATTAATTGACAATGTAAATTATATGTTGTTTTGGGTTGTGAATATGATTCACAATTTTTCCATGGAAAGATTGCAATATTCTCAAATATAATTGTGAATTATTTTTTATGAATAAAATCCCAATAAAAGTTGTTGGATAAATAATGGAGAGAAAATCAAGAGATATGCAATCTCATGGAAATCCATGAGATTGCACTCCCCACTTGGAAGGAGGTGGCGGCACCCAATTCCCTTGTGGAATTGGTGGTCGTCCACTCCATTCCATGGGGATGGAAGATCTCCTTTGAATTATACTCCTTATTTGATTGATTTATTTTTGGTATTAATATATATTTGATTTATCAAATATATTTAATCTAAATTAAATCACAAATTGTTGGTTTTTACCAACAACAATCTTGACCATTGGATAGACATAAATCAATGTCATCCATTGATTTTTATATGTCCCATGGATTGAGATCCATGGATCCCAAAACCCTATAAATAGAGTGGCATACCATGCTCTCTCTTTACATGCAATATTGGAGCTCTCTCTCTTTCTTCATACACGACAGCCCTCTCTCCCTCTAACATTGGTGGTCGTCCACCATACCCTAGAGGAGAGAATCGTCGACGCTCTCTCCACCGCACCGCCGCTTCGACGTTCTTCGGTTCTCCATCTTCTTGGTGTGCTACGCCCGCAAAGGAGACGTTCGATCTCGTGCGACGAGATTAGGAGAAACTATGCTTGGATCAACTTCTTGGATTGTGAGGACAACGCGGTTCATCCCCGCGCTCGCAAGCGGTCTCGCCGACAATCGGACTTGAGACAGGAGGTCTCTTCTCTTAGAGACTTGATCAACCACGCTTCAAGAGGTATTGCATTATACTTGTTGTGGTTATAAACGAAACGATATGAGAATGGTTTTTGGATCATGTGGTTTCATTGAATAAAATTTTTAAATTCCGCTGTACCGAACAACTAGTGCGACTAGTCATTCTTCGTCGTATCTCATACGACGATTACGCTTCCGTGATGCGCTTGAGGATAAATCCTTCAGTAGGGGATGGGGGGTAGGGAGCGGTGCGGTGAGCACGGGGCGGGGCAGGGGGCGGTGTGGGGAGCACGGGAGGGGCAGAGGGCAGCACAGGGAGCACAGGGCAGGGAAGGGGGCGGCGCGGGGAGCACGGGGCAGGGCAGGGGGCGACGCGGGGAGGGGAGGGAGAGCAGGACGGCGCGGGGGAGGAGAGGAGGCAACCCAGGGGACGCGAGGCGTCGTGGGGAGGGGAGGGGCGGCCCAGGGGATGCAGGGCGACACGGGGAGACCCAGGGGACACGGGGCAGCGCGGGTGAGGGGAGGAGCGACCTAGGGGACGCGGGGCAGCGCGGGGAGGGGAGGGGGCGACCCAGGGGACGCAGGGCGGCGCGGGGAGAGGAAGGAGAGTAGGACGGTGCAGGGAGGGGAGGGGGCGACCCAGGGGACGCGAGGGAGGGCAGGGGAGGGGAGGGGGAGGCCCAGGGGACGCGTGGCAGCACAGGGAGGGGAGGGGGAGCAAGAGGGGGCGGGGGAGGGGAGGGGGCGACCCAGGGGACACGGGGCGGTGCGGGGAGGGGAGGGGCGGCCCAGGGGATGCAGGGCAGGGCGGGGAGGGACAGCAGGACGGCGCGAGGGAGGGGGCGACCCAGGGGACGCGGGGAGGTGCGGGGAGGGGAGGGAGAACAGGATAACGTGGGGAGGGGAGGGGGCGACCTATGCGACGCGGGGCGGCGCTAGGGATTGGAGGGGGTAGCCCAGGGGACGCGGGGCGGCGTGGGGAGGGGAGCATGGAGACGCGGGGGAGGGGAGGGGGCGGCCCAGGGGACGCAGGGTGGTGCGAGGAGCACGGGACAGGCCCAGGGGAGCACGAGGCGGCGTGGGCGAGGGGAGGAGGTGGCCCAAGACGATCGTAAGCTCGAGGTGGAGCTGGGGAAGGCTAGGGCAGAGAGGGTGGAGTAGGAGGTTGGAGGAGGAGGAAGAGGATGGAGGAAGAGGAGGAAGAAGAAGAGGATGAGGAAGATGGTGTCAAAATGACCATTGAATCATTTTTTTAAAAATAATTCTGCTTATGTCCTCAAAATTAACGTCCATTTTTACTGTGGATGGATGGCATCTAACCTAAGGGTCACAACTGATAAAACGGCAAGAAGTGAGGGGTACAACTGATATTACCAAAAAGATAGGAGCATAACTGATATTGTGATATCTCGAAGGGGCACACGTGATAAAATCCCTATTTTATAGTATTTTATACAATATATACACTATTTATATTGATAAATTAATGATATATATACATGCATTTAGCTAGGGATTTAAGGCCAAACTGAAAGAATAAATGCGATGAAATGGAGATTCACCCCCTCCCCTCTATACTTGCCTTTGCTAGTCCCTAGCACACACTTATGCTTAATAAGTGCAGGAAAGAAAATAAAGAAAAGAAAAAGAAAGAACTTGGATTGATTTTAACTTTTAAACTTGTCTTCATAATACCAAAGTTTGGAGCTTATTCAGACCTTTGGATTTTTAGTTTGGTCGGAACCTTATTGGGAATCGAACTTGAAATACAACAACCTCTAAGAATCACAAAACTCTACCCAAGTTTCCTTAAAAGGCAGGCCAGAACAAGTCGATGCCATAAGCAGTCCCTTATGACTATGAGTCTATCTTGAGCGGTGTAAGTGATATATAGCTCCTCTTGGATGAAGCGGTAAAATTCAGGCTTCTCCAACATGGTAACCCTAATTCCCCAATCCATTATCTCTTTCCTCAAGAAAAAGGATATTCCCTTCTAAGTTCAAGTACAACTGGCTCAAGAAGAGGAGATGAAGAAGGGAATGGACGGTAGACAATGTAGATGAAGGATATGGGGAGATCCTCAAGCGTATCACGGAAACGTGAGCATCATATCGAATACGACGAAGAACGACTAGTCGGACTAGTTGTTCTATGCAGCGGAAATTAAAAAATTTTCATGCCATGAAACCACATGATCCAAGAACACTTCTCTAATCATTTCGTCTAAACCACAAATAAGTAATAGGATTACCTCTTGAAGCGTGGTTGCGATTGAGTCTCTAAAACAAAGAGGCCTCCTGTCTCAAGTCCGATCCGACGGAGGAGACGCTTGCGAGCGTGGGGATGAATCGCGTGCTTCTCGCAATCCATGTTGATGATCCAAGCGACGTATCTCCTGATCTCGACACACGAGATCCGACGTCTTCTTCACAAGCGAGACGCACCGAAGGAGACGGAGATCCACAAGCAAAGGGTCGGGCAGCATAACGACGATGCTGCGGTGATGGAGACTTCCTCTAGGGCATCCATGGTAGACAACCATGAGAGGAAGAGAGAGGGCTGATGTGTAGAGAGAAAGAGAGAGAGAGAGACTTGTGTTATCTTGTGTGTAAAGAAGAGCAAAAAGGGTGCCTCTCCTTTTATAATATTTTGGGATCCATGGATCTCAATCCATGGACAACACAAATCCAATGGCTCTCATTGATTGTGTTTCTTTTAATGGCTAAGATTTGTGTTGGTAAAAACCAACCACAATTAATTTATTTTAGATTAAATCTATATTGATAAATCAATATAAATCAATCTCAAATGAAATCAATCAAGCATGGAGATTATGGAATGAAGATTGCCTCCTTACATAATATTGGATTTGGTGGCAATCTCTTGCAACCTCATGAGATCTCATGAGATTACATTATTCCATGGAAATCTCCAAGATTTACAACAACACATGTTGTAAATTATTCTACAAAAATAATTCATAATTATTTTGTGAATATTGCAATCTTGCCATTGGAAAATTGTGAATCACATTCACAACCCAAAATAAAATGTGAATTAAATTTTCAATTAATTATCCAATGTGAATCCAATTCACATCAACATTTAATTAACAAATGTAAATTACCAATAGCTCTCTCTTATATATTATAAGTCACATTTATAATATATATGACTAATATGGATATTGCTACCCACATTATTCATATCCATGATAATAAATCACATTTAATTGTCTTGGATCTCTATTCTCATGTGCCCAAATAATATGAATCACATTCACATTATTCACATCTTCGATAATTAAATCACATTCAATTATCTTAGATAACTCTCTTTATAATATGAATCAAATTCATATTACTCATGATAATTAAATCAC
The DNA here is from genome assembly GCA_037367405.1 of Ottelia alismoides. NCBI lineage: Eukaryota > Viridiplantae > Streptophyta > Magnoliopsida > Alismatales > Hydrocharitaceae > Ottelia > Ottelia alismoides. The sequence continues at coordinate 97,105 of JAZKJV010003029.1, forward strand.
ATTTAATCAACCATTTTCTCAATGATTGGATACATAATATCAACAATGAAATTATCCTGAACCCTTTCAAGGATAATGCACCTTCTCCACGGATACTTGGAGATAACGACATGGCGAGTGTATTGTTCCATGTAAAGTGACTTGGATATTGAGATCATATCTCAAATCCAGATCGCGGGCCTCCCATAGATGCTTGATTAAATCAAGACCACAAATCTAATCTTCTCATTGCATCTGAATCACATTCAGATCAATGTATAACATTTGGACCAAGATCAGATTACTTCTCTACTGAGAGGAGTCACTAAAATCCAGACCTATTTCATCACTCCCTAGGAATGGAAGCGTCATGGTTATACAATCGTTTATGATCACATCACCCTCATGTATTCCCAATACCTATACATCCTGCATACTGGAAGAACCAGAATAAACCCGAAGTATTAGATCAACTTTATATTGTCTACTTCAGGGTTTTTATCAGTAAGTTTCTCATTCGATCATTGGGAGTTGGTATCGATTATATACTTTCCAAAAGCATATATCATACCTAGGTCTTGATCATATACTTTTGAAAAGTATATATCAAATCTACAAATTCAGTCAAGCTTCCAAAGCGAGATGACCGTGCACGGAATTTGATTCTTCCCAATATCTCATGAGTGTGCTCATCCCTTCCGATTTAGTAAATGAACCTGTACGATCCCTTTGAGAGATTGTATTACTCATATGCCCTTATATGCACACCAGCGCGCCGGTGTATAGACCTTGGTTGGTCATCAACCTATTGGTCTGCCAAATGTACATACTCAGACATATAGTAACACATCTGTCTCCGGTCAGAGGATGCGTGCCTTTATCGTGACAGCATACGATATAGGACTTTGGTTATCTCAATCTCGTTAATTCAACTCTTTGACCTAACCAATATGACACCTCCGAATCTCTATTCCTATGCAGAGGACCTGCATCAAGAGGTCGGTCAGATATCAACCTTTAGAGATAAGGATTGCCATCTCCTACTCAGGCTAGAGATCATCTCCTAACTATCATTTGACGGTGCTTGATGAGTCCTCAATCTAACCCTTTAGATATTCATCCAAGCACCAGTTCTATGATTCAATAATTGAATCAACAGCTGTATGATTATTAATATGGCCATGGTACATAATCCTAATTGTACTAAGGGACCTATTACGCAAATTATTCATTCTTCATTTCAGACCAGGGAATGATATTCGCAATAACAATTATTGCATAATGGCTCGTCGTGGGCTCGCATGTCCAACAATCTCCCACTAGCGCAAAGAGCCAAAATGGGCTAATCATTTAAACCCACACTCATGGGACAATCATAGGCTATTAAGAAAATAGCTAGGTAAGTTGATCAGTCACTCTGTTCCCGCGAGGCTACGCCAAGTCCTTTTACGGCACTTGCATATCCCTAGTAACAGTGCTCGCATTTAATGCAAATGTTACATCTTATGCAGCCAATACTCAATCTTGTTGGTTATAGTGTCCTTGACACTATAGCCTAATAATTATCATAACCAGTATTTCCATAATCCTTATTAGAATACCCTTAATCCTGGAGATCTCTATCTCCTAAGGTATCCACAGTTAAGACCTTTTAGATCTCTATCTATAAAGTCTTAAGTTTTAGAAGATAAGACTTTGAGATCACTATCTCAAAAATCTTGTCCTCTATGAAGATATTGTTATTACTGCAATCAAGTGTTTTCTCTCCATATTAGGATTAGTAACAGTTTACTGCTCCCACTACATGGTAGATTTTTGGCTTTTGTACACATATGGCATACACTCGGCTTCTCGTAACTGATGCACAAGTGCATGCAGTTCTAGCATTCGCTTCCTCAACTCTTTGAGGTGCTATCCCTTTAGATAGGTCAGTACCATATCTTAAGGGATGGAAGCCTTTCTTGGATTTTTCCAAAAAAAGGGAATATGTCCAAGGTGTACCATTAATGTAACAGTCCCAATACCCTTTTCTCTATGCTTCTGAACATCTTCAGAACTAAGATCCAAGAGGTATCCTTGAGACCATATCTCAAGTTATGGAACAACCAGATTAGAAAACACTTATTATTATCCTTATATCATTTTAAATTATTAGGATATCATCTACATTTAGCATGATGAACACAAAGGCACTCCCACTAAGCTTCACATGGTTCATCAAGATTCTATCTAAAATCATAACATTTAGGCTCCGTTTGGTTGCATGGTTGGGCAGGGTTGGGTTGGCTCAACCCAGGGTACCCCTCATTCCAAACCTCCCAATCCTCCTCACACTTTACTATTCACAGAGGTACCCCAACCCAACCCAACCCTGCCCAACCCTGCAACCAAATGAACCCTTATAATTTCATCATATCTTATGGTCCAACTTCAAGAAGCTTATTTTGAGTCCATAGATGGATTTCTTTAGCTTGCACACCTTGCTTTCCTCAACGATGAAGCCCTGGGGCTACTTCATGTGAATATTCTTAGAGAGGTATTCATAAAGGAATGCAATCTTGACTTACATTTCTTGAAGATCCATTTACACCTTTATGGGTCTTACCCATATAGGTGGATTCTCGAGGGTCCATATACAACACTTGTATTTGAAGTCTACTTTAGACTTTATTGCTAACATCCATCTTTCCATGTCATGATCCTTAGGAGCTTCATCACATGAAGTCCGATCATTTGTCAGATTTAATAAACACATGGAATACATCCTCAAACTCATTTGAAGAAGTATTAGTGTTTCATCTTTAATTGTTTTTTTTAGTTCCCTATTTCAGTAACCTCATTATCTTCTCAAGATTAAATGAGTTCCTACACTTCATTTTCTTCTTGATTCTCAAGAGAGTCATCCTTTAAGAATCATATTCTCAGAGATGGGATCTTTAAGAATCTCAAGGTCATAAAGTAGGCATCCAATACCATCCTTTATTTTCCTAATGAAGCTGCACTCTCTAGTGCTCAATTCCAGCTTACTTGCATGGAATCTCATCAAGGATATATAATGTAGTCTCTACAACATATATACCTGGAAACTATGAGGAAATTATGTTAAAATTCATCATTGATCAAATCATGTCACACATGATCCAATTGTATCTCCCTATAATTCTATTGAGTCAAGGTGTATTAGGAGGATTGAGATAGAAATGATATTCATATCTCCATAAGGTATTCTTTGAATTTATCTAGCAGGTACTTGCTACCTAGATTAGATCAAATTCATTTTATCTTCATTCAAACTTTGATTCTAAACCAAAAAGAATGAAATCTTTGAACATTTCAAAGGTTTCTTAGGTGAAGAGAAGAAATCTCATATCATACATAGTCATCAATAGATATCACATATCCATAATGTTTACTATGTTATAGATGATCCGCATACATCAATATGTTTGAGATCATGAATAACTTGACATCTTACACCTTTCCCAAGGAAGGGTGTATTGGACATTTTTACTTTTCAATACAATATTCACAAGTATGTAAGATTGGAACCTTTAGACAATCTAAAGTTTCATCTCTCACTAGTACATTGATCTCATCAACAGACATATGTCCAAAACTTGATGACAGATCATTGTCAAATGATCTTCACCCTCCATTGATCTTATAAATGTTTTATTTTTTAGTATTAGAAATCTTAATGAACCATTCATTAATTTTCTAATTTTGTTGAGTCCACTAGATGTTAGATTACTATCTGAAATATATCCATCATAACTCTTTATGATAGTTCTATCTCAGAATTCATGTTTATTTCCAACATTTAGAAACAAACAATGAGTGTATTCTTATATCTAGGTCATAGAGACATTCTCTAAGACTAAGGGCTCTCCCACTGAAATTAACAAGTCTATCAATCCAACAGAGATTGTTGCAAAAATTGCATCAATATCCATGTGGATAAGTATAAACCTTAAGATCAAATTTTCCAATCTTCTAAAACATATGCAACCTATTGCAAGTGTTGTTAGAAGATTGGGATACAATCATTATACTTTATCTTATCAAATAATTAAGTCAAAGTCAGTGATTATATGTAGATTATTTCGATGCTCTATCTGAGTCCTTCTCTAGGGATTCTAGAAAGACTTGATAGTCAAACTATCAACACATCAATTTATTGCAGTATTGGCATTCATACAACTCTTTAGATGTCATATGGAAGTAACAGAAGTACGGTCAACTCTTTGACTATCCTTCTCGTCTTGGGTCTGACCCATGCTTCCACTGCGCTCCCTTTATCTATAAACAACCATTGCTTAAGACTAAGGATTTCTTACGTTAAATTCAAAAGAATTCAATGTAAGAGCATTTCAATATTTATACATGCTCCATTAAATTCATACAATATGAATATTATGAAGCTTCATGAATGACTAGAGTATAGACAGTAGAATGATGACACTCATCGTATCTACATCCATCTAAACTCTTGAACCATTGGTTCAGGTAGGTATTCAAATATTTTGAATACATCATCTCTTATATAGCTGCCACTCTGCATGATGCAGTGAACCATGCCATTCATGATAAATGTCAAGAGCACATATGTATGCCAGAATATCTTCTTAGATTTTTATAAGGATTAATTGACAATTATAATCATCATCAACATGTCACTTCCAAAGTACTTCCGATGAGAGATCAAGACTATAGAGACATACAAACCCTAGGGATGTAGTCCTATAATCTATTAAATTGTCATTCCACGTTATTATGAGGAAACTTGCACATTGCAACCACATACATTATATGTCCAACTGCAAGTACAATATCCGGGTCATGAGTCCAATCCATGATATTTTACTGGTTATTATTGAATATAACATTGAGTGGGTTTAATGAAGGATTATCTGAAATAAGAAATTTGCATAAGTGCGTATATTTATATATATACATATTTTACTTTGATTTAGGAATTTTTATATCAAAGTTGTCTTGCCTTGTCAACACTGAATGTTTATTCCCTTAATCACTTTCAATGTAAGAGATATACTTACCATTATATCTCAAGCAAGATCTGAGATCTCCTTCCTTATCTTTGTTACATCCCAATAATTTGAGAACCTGTAACTCGGATAAAAAGAAGCGGGAAGACATTCCGCCTTGCAAGTCCAACTTGCATCTCCCAATTCAGTCTTTAGCACCCGAGCCCACCACCCCTAAGGCAATGTTGACCCGTAATTAATTGAACCAACCGTCAACAGGAATACAACTCGCTATGCACAATCCAATATCACCCCAATAATATGAGGACCCGATATTGGGGTCACTACGCATACGTCCTTACTCTTTCGAGAAGCGGAGAGCCCGATCCAGATGCGCTTGCATATAGGAGCTGTCACTTCGGACAGGCATCTCCTATATACAATCCCTGGCGATGGAACCCTCCACCTTGACGGGAAACCATGGATGTCACTTATGTGATTCTCCATATCATACTCAAATTCTAATTAATCATTATGAATCATATTCATTACGATTAATTCTTCCAAGGGAAATAACACATCTATTTATAATAGAGTATCTTAATTTTCATTGGATTCCAATTAATCTAATCATATTAAATTAGTGATCTAATTAGTATCCAACAAATAATTTTTGTTGTTACTTGAATCATGATATTATCTCAGATACGTATTATTTCGAATTTTAATAATTAGAAATACATCATCATTTCTTAAGCATTATACTAATCCTACCCGCTATCATGGCCAGTACCGACGAGAGTGGGACGGACCACATACGTTGCAACCCGCTACCCCAATGCTCTCCGACTAGACACCATATCCACCTCGGGAAAGGATAACGCAAAGTAGATCACTTTGTACTTGAGATGATCATCGGTTCTTCAACTAAAATTATACCATATAATAATAATCAAAATAATTTTGATTAACATTATAATGAGATTTGTTGAACAAATCCCAAATCCTATTCAAGCAACATGTTTGTTGGAATGTAGATCATGTAACCAATTAGTGATGTAGATCACATCTAATCAAATATTGGTTAAGGAAATGTCATTTACAGAAATAATTATCATCAAATATTTCACAAATATTTATACACAATTATTCCAGGAAATTAAACAATTTAGTTTCACTAATTGATTAAATGACAATCACTAGGTTCTTGATTAGGAAAGTATTTCCAGCAGTGACCCTCACTTACTAAAAATACCATATCTCAATCAATTTAAATCAAATTAAGCAAAGTAAGCTCTTAAAGTTTGCTAATTTGATTTAAAATAGAACCTAATTTATTTTCACGCATTTCAAGGCATTTCAAATCCGCAATTAACATCTTAATTACGTTAAGATTCGCAGTCCCCAAAACTGTGGATACATATTCATTAAAATGAGCATAACTTGGGCAAACGGAATCGAAATCACGTAAACTCAGATCCTACGATTTCCTTATGTAATGGAGAACAAAATACAATTATTATTTTTATGTTTAAACAATTTAAACAGTGCACAAAATAATCTCAAAACAGAGATGCGAAAATGAAATGCAAGAAAACTTTCGCAAACCCTAATGAACCCAAGTCATCCTTGAATCGTGGATCGCATCCAAAACCTTCCGAACTAAGGCTCTGATACCACTGAAGGATATGGGGAGATCTTCAAGCGTATCACGGAAATGTGAGCATCGTATCGAATACGACGAAGAACGACTAGTCGGACTAGTTGTTCTATGCAGCGGAAATTAAAAATTTTTCATGCGATGAAACCACATGATCCAAGAACACTTGTCGGATCGTTTCGTCTAAACCAAAATAATTAATAGGATTACCTCTTGAAGCGTGGTTGCGATCGACTCTAAACGAAGAGACCTCCTGTCTCATGTCTGATCCGACGGACGAGACGCTTGCGAGCGCGGGGATGAATCGCGTGCTTCTCGCAATCCATGTTGATGATCCAAGCGACGTATCTCCTAATCTAGACACACGAGATCCGACGTCTTCTTCATGAATGAGGCGCACCGAAGGAGACGGAGATCCACGAGCAAAGGGTCGGGGAGTATAATGACGACGCTGCGACGATGGAGACTTCCTCTAGGGCATCCATGGTGGACGGCCATGAGAGGAAGAGAGAGGGCTGACGTGTAGAGAAAAAGAGAGAAAGAGAGAAAGGGGGGGGGAGAGAGAGAGAGAGAGAGAGACTTATGTTCTCTTGTGTGTAAAGAAGAGCAAAGGGGTGCCTCTCCTTTTATAATATTTTGGGATCCATGGACAACACAAATCCAATGGCTCTCATGGATTGTGTTTCTTTTAATGGCTAAGATTTGTGTTGGTAAAAACCAACAACAATTAATTTATTTTAGATTAAATCTATATTGATAAATCAATATAAATCAATCCCAAATTAAATCAATCAAGCATGGAGATTGTGGAATGAAGATTGCCTCCTTCCATAATATTGGATTTGGTGGCAATCTCATGCAATCTCGTGAGATCTCATGACATTACATTATTACATGGAAATCTCCAAGATTTACAACAACACTTGTTGTAAATTATTCTACAAAAATAATTCATAATTATATTTTGAATATTGCAATCTTGCCATTGGAAAATTGTGAATCACATTCACAACCCAGAATAAAATGTGAATTACATTTTCAATTAATTGTCCAATGTGAATCCAATTCACATCAACATTTAATTAACAAATGTAAATTACCAATAGCTCTATCTTATATATTATAAATCACATTTATAATATATATGACTAATATGGATATTGCTATCCACATTATTCAAATCCATGATAATAAATCACATTTAATCATCTTGGATCTCTATTCTCATGTGCCCAAATAATATGAATCACATTCACATTATTCACAACTTTGATTATTAAATCACATTCAATTATCTTAGATAACTCTCTTTATAATATGAATCAAATTCATATTACTCATGATAATTAAATCACATTTAATTAGCCATTTTCTCAATGATTGGGTACATAATATCAATAATGAAATTATCCTGAACCCTTTCAAGGATAATACGCTTTCTCCGCGGATACTTGGACATAAGGACAGGGCGATTATATTGTTCCACGTACAGTGACTTGGATATTGAGATCATATCTCAAATCTAGATCACGGGCCTCCCATAGATGCTTGATAAATCAAGACCGCAAATCTAATCCTCTCATTGCAACTGAATCATGTTCAGATCAATGTCCAACATTTGGACCAAGATTAGATTACTTCTCTACTGAGAGGAATCACTAAAATCCAGACCCGTTTCATCACTCCCTAGGAATGGAAGCGTTATGGTTATACAATCGTTTATGATCACATTACCCTCAGGTATTCCCAATACCTGTAGATCCTGCATACTGGAAGACCCAGAATAAACCCGAAGTATTAGATCAACTTTATACTGTCTACTTTAGGGTTTTTATCAGTAAGTTTCTCATTCGATCATTGGGAGTTGGTATCGATTATATACTTTCCAAAAGCATATATCATACCTAGGTCTTGATCATATACTTTTGAAAAGTATATATCAAATCTACAAATTCAGTCAAGCTTCCAAAGCAAGATGACCGTGCACGGAATTTGATTCTTCCCAATATCTCATGAGTGAGCTCATGCCTTCCGGTTCAGTAAATGAACATGTATGATCCCTTTGAGAGATCGTATTACTCATATGCCCTTATATGCACACCAGCGCGCCAGTGTATAGACCTTGGTTCGGTCATCAACCTATTGGTCTGCCAAATGTACATACTCAAACATATAATAACACATCTGTCTCCGGTCAGAGGATGCGTGCCTTTATCGTGATAGCATATGATATAGGACTTTGGTTATCTCGATCTAGTTAAGTCAACTCTTTGACCTAACTAATATGACACCTCCGAATCTCTATTCCTATGCAGAGGACCTGCATCAAGAGGTCGGTCAGATATCAGCCTTTAGAGATAAGGATGGCCATCTCCTACTCAGGCTAGAGATCATCTCCTAACAATCATTTGACGGTGCTTGATGAGTCCTCAATCTAACCCTTTATATATTCATCCAAGCACCAGCCTCTATGATTCAATAGTTGAATCAACAGTTGTATGATTATTAAGATGGCCATGGTACATAACCCTAATTGTACTAAGGAACCTATTATGCAAATTATTCATTCTTCATTTCAGACCAGGGAATGATATTCGCAATAACAATTATTGCATAATGGCTCGTCGTGGGCTCGCATATCCAACAGTAGATACCTATTCGTGGATGCTTGACCAGTGTAGACAAGTCATCCTGTTGAGGCTCATATGTATTTTTGACTTTGAAGATCAAGCGTCCTTATTGACTACATACATGCTTCGACGGGAATTGATTCTTCTTTGATTTTTGCCAATCTATTTTTTTGAGTTTTTGATTTTTGCATTTTTTTCGAGTACTATATATAATAGCATTTACCTAAGGACTTTTCCTCTTGAGCTAGTAGCATATCTATCTTTTGAAACATTATTGCAACCCACAACATCCTGTTATTAGACCTCATGGCTATTGGATCGGGTTGGGGCACATTTGTTTCCATTCACTTGTGTCTCATGCTAGCAAATCCAGCCCTCTACAACTTCAACTGAGATGAGTAATGTGTAAGGTGCAAATGTGTAAGTTAGATCAATATCAACAAGAGCCATGTGTGTGTTCAGAGATATTCTACTTAGGCAATCAAGACGACAATGAACTAAGTCTCATGGTCTCGAAGAATTAAGTCTAGTAGACCTGAAGTGCCCTAATTTCAGTTTCTCTAAGGTTCACGTGATTAAGTAGATTAAGTCCAACCAAGCTCCAATCCTAGAATTTTATTTAAACTTGTTCAATTGTTATTATCAATCCAAAATGCATATTCTATGCTAGTAAAAATTGTTTTGTGAAATCATTTTCTGATTCTGTACTTCTTATATAAATTTGAAAAAGATTTGCATATTTTTATGTAGTTTTTTGAAAACATTTTGCAGATTTTTATGGGTTTTCGGTTTTGCAAATTTTTAGTGATTTTTCAAAAACAAAACAAGCTTGAAAAAGAAATATGTGCAGTTATTTACATGGGAGTGAATCTTGTCATTTACAAGAATTAGGTGAAAGAATTTACACTTGATTTTTACAGGTTTATGTACAAACATTGTAAAGAACTTTTATTTTCTTGAATAATGTATAAGGCTCTTAATATAATTTGAACATATTTTCACAAATATTTTGAAAACTTAATTTTGAAAAATAGTTTTGCAAATATTTTTTTCAAACATTTACAAAATTTGAAAATCATTTTGCAAAGATTTTCTAATAATGTGTATATATTTTCCAAACTATTTTTACAATCATTTTCCAAACCATTTGCAAATAGATTTTCAAAACATTTTATTCAAACAAAATAAATAAGTTTTTACAAACAAAACATTTTTGTAAAGGTTTGAAAACATTTCACAAATTTTTTTATGATGGTTTTTTAAAAGATTTTTCAAAGCAATTTTCCAACCAATTTTTAAACATTTTGTAAAAATATTGACTGGCTTATTGACCGTAATTACAAAGAATTTGTGTTTTAATTTTATTAATTAGCCATACTATTGAAAATATGTAAGTATGAGTTATGGATAAAATATATACAATGGATATATGACACCCCTATACTTAGCTTGAGTTATGTGCTCATAGATCAGAGAGAAAAGGAAGACATAACTTGTACTAAGTATGGGAAAGCATATACTACAACAACTTGATAAAGAATATGAAGTCGACCATCCCCCCTATACTTAGGATTAATTAATCTACTAGGTTTAGGAGATTCTATACTACAATGACTCAATAAAGAATATGAAGTCAATCATCCCCCCTATACTTAGGATTAATTAATCCTAAGTATAGCAGACTGTTCACATGGTAGGGAGGGTCGAGGGTAGGAATGAATAAGTAAATCATCGGCTTGACATGTCTCCCCATATATTTTGAGTAAAATATCTGTATGTGTAGACAAAACAACAAGAGTTGAGGAGACATATGAGGGGATTAAAGAATGAGCACCCGAATACACTCATCCTCCCTATACTTAGGATAAGGCATATCCTAAGTACAGTAATGATGAATGGGATGAGTGACTTTTCGAAAGAATGAAAGGATGAAAAATAATAAGAATAAAAGAAGAAAAATATATTACTAATAAAAAGTGTTTATGATAGCCTTGTCTAAATCTATTGATGCTACAACTTGAAGCTCTTCATTGTAGACCATCTGAATAGATGCAACCATGAACTTGGCAGTATCATGCTTGAGATAAGGCTTCAGAAGCTGTTTGTTGATGATGAAAGGTTGTGCGCCAGCTGACAAACTGTATGTAACAATACTTCCATTTTCATACGCATGCTTCACTATGAACGCCTCAGTCCACTTGCTCTTCAACTTCCATAGAAAAAGCATCAACATTACATCAAACAACCAAACCTTCTGACTAGGTTCAAAAGTCTTGCGACAGATATGCTTGTCGTGTCACTTCTTGACCTTCTACTTGTACATTAAACTATTATCGTATGCATAGTCATGAAACTCGAGAAGTCTATTCAGATCTAGCTTTTTGTTATTTCTTGCTTTCTTGAGATCCAAATTGCATATATTAATTATCATAAAGATTTATGGATCGATTAGACGGCAAAATGGCATGGCTTGCCGTACACCAGTCGATAGGGAGACATTCCCAAGGGAGACTTGTCTGTTGTCCTATAGGCCTAAAGAACTGAGTTTCCCTATTCGATGAGACCAGTTCTTTCTGTTTGGATGTACAAGCTTCTGGAGAATTGTCTTGATTTTCCTATTTGAGTATTCTACCAAACCAATGGATTGTGGGTGGTATGGAGGAGCTACTCAATATTCTATGCAATATTCCTAAGTCAATTTCTTCACTTCTCTGTTTATGAAATGGATACACTCATCGTATATCAGAATTTTGGGGATTTCGAACCTTGCAATGATATGTTCTTTCAAAAACTGACAGACGGTGTGACTATCAATGGCTCGGGTTGGGATAGCCTCCACCCAACAACTAACATAATCGACAGCAAGCAGAATATGCTCATATCCTTGACTGTTGTGAAATGGGTCCATGAAGTTAATGCCCCATGCATCAATACATTTGAGATCTAAATGTACTTTAGAGGCACTATATCTCTCATTCCAATGATGTCTCCAATCTTCTGACAGTCAGTACATCGTTTCACAAAATCTTATAGGTCTTTGAAGATAGTTAGTCACCATAGGACTCATTGTAGCAAATTTGATGTCTACGCTTTCCATAGTAGTGTCCTAATTCTCAAGCGTGGCAATGCTCGAGGACACTGTGAACTTCCTCCTGAGGAATGCACCTTCTCTAGAAGCAGGTTTCCCCCTCACGAAAGAGACAAGGATTTCCCACTGATAGAAATGAATATCTGACAGAAACTTGTTGACTTCTAGCTTCAGCCAATCTTGTAGGGTTCTCTTGGAGACAAGATAGATCACAATATCGCTAAACCAAGGGAACAAGGTGACTAACAGAATGGCTTCATCTAGAAAGGTCTCAGTGATAGACAATAGGCTCTGCTTAAAAGTGTTTGGCTCTGGTAATCTTGACAAATGATCTGACACCACATTTATAACTCCATGTTTGTCACATATTTCTAAATTGAATTCCTAAAGTAGAAGGATCCATCTGATTATCCTTGGTTTGTCATCCTTCTTAGCTTACAAGTACTTGATGGTAGAATGGTGTGTATAGACAATTACATTGGTCTGAGCAAGTGAGATTTGAACTTCTAAAGTGCGAAGACAACTACTAGCAATTCTTTCTCAGTGACTATGTAATTCTTTTGAGCTTCATAAAGAATTATGCTATCATAATGAATAGAAAATGGAAGATTGTCTCTCCTTTGTCCCAGAACTGCTCCAATGGCATAGTCTGATGTGTATGTCATGATCTCAAATAATAGAGACCAATATGGCGGCTGTAAAATAGAGGCCTGAGTGACCAGATCTTTCAATTTATTGAAGACACAAAGGACTATGGCATCGAAAATGAGATATGCCTCCTTGCCTAGATTCTCAGTTAGTAGTTGGGCAATCTTGGTGAAATCTTTGATAAATCAACGTTAAAATCCCTTTTGCACCAAGAGTGATTGGACTTGCTTCAAATTTGTAGGTGGCTCTAGCTACAAAATGACCTCCACCTTAGCAGGATCTAACTCCATGCCACATTTTCAGATGGCATGGCCTAGAAGAATCCCTTTGGTTACCATGAAATGGCTCTTTCCCACGAGAGCACCAAGTTGACTTCACAACGGCTTTTCAAAACTCGATTTACATAAGATAAGCACTGATAAAAAATGTCTCTGTAGATCGAGAAATCGTCTAAAATACCTCAAGAAAACTACCAACCATATCTACCAAAACTGCCAACATGCACCTTTAAAAGGTCGCAGGAGCGTTGCACAATCCGAATGGCATTCTGCAGAAGGCATATGTCCCAAATGGACAAGTGAAACTAGTCTTTTCTTGGTCTTCTTGGGTAATGGCAACCTGACTATATCCAGAGTACCCATCCAAGAAGCATAAATACTCCTTCGTGGCCAATCTCTCATCTATCTGGTCAATGAAGGGGAGCGATAATTGATCCTTCTTGGTCGCTAAATTCAGGCGTTTGTAGTCAGCACAGATGTGCCAAGATGTTGGAACTCTGGTTGAGATATCCTCTCCTTTGTCATTCTTCACTATGGAGATCCCTGATTTCTTGGGCACACCATGCAAGGGACACACACTTTGAATTAGAGATGGGATATATGAATCCAACATCACACTATTTCGTAGTTTCATTCCTAACAACCTTTTGAAGATTCTGATTCAATTGGCATTGGAATTTATAGGATGACTTTCTATTTTATTTCAAGATATGTGATGGGAAGAACATGTTATGTGCACCCGCAAGGAAGGTGTACTTCATATTTGCTGGAAGTGGATTCAGCTCTAGTGGTGTCTGAATCACATTGGTGGTAACTTCTACAATTGTGCAGGGCATATGTGGTGCCAAATCTTTCAACTATACACGATCCACCTTTGGCATTTCTAGCTCTGAATCTAATGATGCACAAAAATTCTCAATGACTGAATCTTGTTCTAAGAAACCTGCAATAATCTCTTCTTCCTCTACTAAGGACAGGTGGCAATTAAGCAGTTCACCCGGCAAATTAGCAAAAATCTCATCTTCAAAGACAGAGGGGAATTCAATTGTGCAATCCACTCGTTCCTCGATGGAGGGGAATTTGTGGGTCTCAATGTCATCCATAAAAAGATTGGTAACTCTAATCTCTACATGAAAGTCACGGTCTTCAGTCTATTGTTTAGGCACACTCGCTTCTTATGCAGACTCTAACGGTTTCGGTACTTGAATCATATGGATTGGCACCTTGTCGATGTTGGAGTGAAGGTGATCTGTCCGCTTCTGTAATCCACCACTGCCTAGGATGCTCGAAGGAATAACCATCCAAGTATTATCGGGTATGCAGAAGAGGAGCTGAGGTGTCCATGTCTAATAAAATAAAGTCTATAGGGAACTGCATACCCTGAATGGTGACAATGATATCCTGTAGAATTCCTTGGGGCCACTTGATAGAAGCATCTGCAACTGCAGAATAATCCTTGTAGATGTTAGAGGTCCCAACCCAAATTTCTTCAGTGTGAAGTAGGCATTAGTTTGATGGGTGATCCACTGTCAAGAAGAGTTCGGTTGAATTCTTGATCAAACATATGGAATCTGATGAAAGGCGCTCCCATTTCTTTCTTCTTGCTCAAGAGATTTATGATTAAATTTATAATCGTTGCGGTCAGAATGTGCTTCACATTTCTCTATCTGGCTCGACACAGCTATCTTTTTGAAGTACATGTATCTTTCAGACCCTTCTTAATATTAGGCATGTACTGAGTAGCCTTCAGTAGAGGCATCTCAAGAACAAGATTCTGACTTATTTCAATAATAGGATCTGACAAAGTTTTTTTCAACTTTTTACTTATTTCAATAATAGGATCTGGTAAGGGACCTTGCTAACGAGTTCAATATAGACCATAGAGTTGCCACTCCATATCATCCACAGAGAATGGTCTTGGTGAGGTTTAGAACTAGGAGATCAATACGATATTGCAGAAGGTTGTCTCCCAGACCAAAAGGATTGGTCACAACTTTTGGACATGGTCTTTTAGGCCTATAGGACATCCTTCAAGACTCCTTTAAGTACATCTTCATTTCGACTCATTTATGGCAAGACATGCCACTTACCTATTGAGATTAAGCACAAGTCACTATGGGCAGACACATAGATATTATTGGATCCGGAGAGTGTAGGAGATTAGAGGAGAGCAGAGTTGGCATCATTGGACGATCTTATAGATACATCCTTTTCGAGTAGTCCATAGTATAATGACATAGTGAAGTGTTGGTGAGAATTTGTGTGACTTAATGATTGATTTTTACTTGTCGTTGTGCACACTTATAATATCAACAAACAAATATAATTTGTAAACTCGACGATGTCATGAAATAAACAGAATCAAGTAAAGAGCAAGTCGGGTGTCGAACCACAAGGACCAAGTAAGTTTGCAACTTTTAATTCGACATTTAACTCTTGATTTGATAAGTGCGATAATACATGTGCTATTTGGACAAGGTTGATTTCAAAGATATGCACTCTAATTGATGAAGAAAATGAGGACTTCACTTGAAATACTTAAACTAAAGGAAAGTTCAAGGTTTGAAAATGTAAATGACATATAAAAAAAGGAAGTAAATAGAGCAAGAGAGAGATGGAGTATGTTATCCTCATGCACGTAGGTGGGAGTGCAGAGGATGCTTGTCCGTAGGAGTGACCGGGAAGAGGATGGCTGAGGAGGACGCCCGTCGATTGGTGCAAAGACTGTTGACGCGCGGAGGAGATGACCGAGGGCTGGGCGTACAACGACGGCGAGATGGAATGCACTCTCGTGCATGTAAAGAGGGAGGTGCGCGGACAGTGGTTGTTATGCGCCGAGGAGGAGGGCAGTGATTGGGGTGCACACACAGCCGCACGAGCTATATTTGCGCACAACAGCTGGAGTGTGCAACGGCGGTATGTAGTTGCGGGCTGCGACGAGACGGACTCCGGTGCACGTTGAAGGAGAAGAGCACACCCGCGAGGAAGGAGTTGAAGAATTGTAGCTGCTGGAGACGCCTATGCCTGCATGAAACCAAAGAAAACGAGAGAGAGAGAGAGAGAGAGAGAGAGAGAGGTCGAGTATGGAGAGTGCGTGAGGGAGGGAATGGGGAGGAGGTGATGTGCGTGCATGGAGAAATGCATGAGGGGGGAGAAGGTGTGAATGGGAGGGAGAGTGCGAGAGGGAGAGAGGGGGTGCGTGAATGGGAGGGAGAAGTGCCATTTTATAATGTTATATGATTGGAGACATCTCATGCAAGTGAAGACAAAATACCATTATTAGTGCAAGGAGAGTTAATTTTTTTGCATGGGGAAGGCATATGTGTAGACGGCTATGCATGGGAATGGGAGAGGGATTTTTATTATTTGCATGGGGAAGGCATATGTGTTGGTGGCTCTTTATAAGGGAATAAAGAATGGAGTTTTTATACTAACTTCCATCTCTTTTCTTATCATCATAAAATGTTAAAGAAATGTATGTCCATCAATGTGCTAGTTGTTGATTAAAACTCCATGACCTTTTGAGATATTTTAGAGTAGAGGGAATTTTATCAAGGTGGTGTATTAGCCAGGGTGATCTTTTGACTATGGAAAAATAATACTTCCCATCTTATAGTTATATAGTAGAATTCATTGGGAATAATTTATCTGGATGCAGAGTCATGAATGTGCTGATTTTATTCTGTGTAATTATGTGGTTTTCTTTTGATGTGTGCATGGAATAAATTAGACATTGATTATGTGAATTTGAAGAATATGAATCAATTATTCTAGTGTACTTCACACAATTTTAAGCATGTTATAACTGTAGATATTGTAATCATCACACCCCCATACTTAAGTCTTGCTAGACCTGAGCAAGAATAAGATAAGAAATAATGAAGGACAAGGAGAATAGCCAAGATAGATCTGGTGAGGGTTTGCAGCAGACATACCCACAAAGTCTTCGAGTTTTCAATTCATAACCACACAAATACACAAACTTCAGTAGAGTTGACCCATGGATTAATGATTTGTTTCGAATAGTCTACTTGGCTTGAGTTTTGTAGTTTCAATAGTCTCTCAATTCCAACAAAATCATACATGGTTTCTGAAGGTCGATCAAGTTAGCTCATCCCTAAGAAACATGTATTCTCTTTGACCTTGAGTGGATATAAACAGTGTTAGTGATAGTTTTAGCTTTCGTGAGTCAAGAGAACGAGCTAACAAGACAATCTATCAAGGTACCGAATGATTCCCTATACATATAGCCTCAGTCCTCACCTGGATTCAGGCATATTCTCCTTTCACCCAAATATGTCAGCATAGAAAAAATAGGCCATAGTTATTGGAGAATGGGACTTAATTTTTGGGGTTTTCCGTAGACCGCTTTGGTCCGTTGCTCTCATTTTTTCCTTTTGAGAGCATAACCTTGGGCCTCTTTTAAGAATTTAGGTAGCATCATTGGGCTGCTACCACAGCTTTTTGGTGGAGAAGGGTTATTTGGTGGTCTTCTTTCCTTGCCTTTGCTTCGTACATCTTTGCATGATTGGTGGTTTTTGGCATTTGTATTGTGATATGCCTTTTTGTGGTGTTTTTGTTTTGGGTTTGGCATCAAAAGGTAGTATCAACTTAATATTGACTTTGGAGGCACGATACTGGCTTATTTGCTGACATACTTAGACTAGAGAGATCATGTTGCTCCTGAGTCAAGTTCCTTCATTAGCTATAGATAAGGTTCAGGCATTGGCACAACCAAGAGGACAGCTCCTCACCTCAACTAGATTGTAATTATATCTCGTAAAATAAACTCAATCAAGCTAAGTGCAGTGTGCAGTTGCTTAATATCCACTGAAGAGTTTAAGAGTGCTACTAGTTTCTTAGGTGATCTAGTTAGATACAGAAGTTCATTCACCAGTAGAGTTAGTGAAACTGAGAGAATAAAGTCCATATGGACCTGAAGAAAGCTTAAAAACTCATGCCTAGTGAAATTCTGATGAACTTAAGTGGATTAGGGTCAACTCAACCTCAGTCTATGATTTATGCAGTGAAGATCTGATTTCTCAAAATGGGATAAAACTAGGAAGGATGTATTTTTGGTGGTTTTCTTACTTTTGAAAATATTTTTAGGGGAATTTTTGCAAAAGAGAGTTTTTTAAAGAGTATGCAATTTTGAAAAACTATGCAGACACCCCCCCATACTTAACAGAAACCATGTCCTCATGGTGAAGACAATGTGCAATAGGAGGATCAGAAGGGATGTGAAATGTATTTTTATTTTTTGTTTTTTGTTTTTTTTGGAATGTAATGCAGAGGGGTACCCCCATACTTATCTAATGCAATGCAGTGAAAATAAACATGCGAGCTGTAAGACGAAAAGATACCTGTGAGGAGAGGCTCACGAGAGTGCATGATTTAACGCCTCAGCTTGGCAATGTGGTGGTTCATTCTTCCTGCAGAAGGTATGTTGTGCAGACAGGCATAGGACCAGATGGTTCAACAACAGCTTTTAGTCTTTGACCATTGACTCTGAAAGTGTCTTTAGTGTTTGGATCAGAAATTTCTATTGAACCTTTATCGAATACTTGAGTTACAATGTATAGTCCTTTCCATTTCGATCTCAGTTTTCTTGGAAATAACTTCAGTTTTGCATCAGCCATACTTTTTGATTTTCTTTGAATGTTTTCCTCGAAATGTTTGCATCATGCAACAACTTGATTTTTTATTTGTATAGCAGGTTGTTATCATAGGCTTGTGATCTCAGTTCTTCCAGTTCAGATAAGTCCAATAGTCTTTTCTTTCCAGCCTCATCATAATCCAAATGGCATTTCTTGATTGCCCAGAGTGACTTGTGGTGGATCTCTACAGGTAGATGGCAAGGCTTTCCATAGACCAACCTATATGGGCTCATTCCTAAGGTGTACAGAAGGCTGTACGGTAGGCCCAAAGAGCAGAAGGTAAGTGTTGAGACCAGTTTCTACGATCAGAGCGGACAATTTTCTGGAGGATGGTCTTGATTTCTCGATTCGACAGCGCAGCCATTCCATTGGTCTGTGGGTGATAGGTAGTTGAGACCCGGTGTTAGACCCTATTTTTCTTAAGTAAGTTCTTGACTGAAGCGTTAAGAAAATGTGTTCCACCATCACTAATGACCACCTTGGGTAATCCAAATCAGGAGGAGAGATTGTTCAGGAATTTAACAACAGTGGCGCCATCAGTAGCGCGAGTGGGAATGGCTTCAACCCAACGGGACACATAGTCAACAGCGAGTAAGATGTGTTGATAGCCTTGTGAGGTGGTGAAAGGTCCCATGAAGTCTATTCCCCAAGTATCAAAGATCTCGACTATATGTATGGGTTGGAGGGGCATCATGTTGCGACGGGTCATTGTTCCATTCGTCTGACAGGCAGGACAAGATTGAGCAAAATGATGGGCATCTTTAAAGAGTGTGGGCCAGTAGAAACCGCATTGTAAGACTTTAGCGGTTGTGCGCTTCCCTGAGTGGTGTCCTCCACACCCAGAAGTGTGACTGTGAGTTAGGACATTGTTGACTTCAGATTCAGAGATGCATCGTCTCCATATCAAATCAATACCCTCTTTGAAGAGCAAAGGGTCTTCCCAGTGATAGTATCGAGCTTGGGCTTTGATTTTGTCTCTCTTATGTTTTGGCCAATCATCAGGGAATGTGGAGGTGATGATGTAATTGACGATGTCTGCATACCAAGGGAGTTGAGAAACAGACATGATACTTTCGTCTGGAAAATTATCAGAAATTGGGATTGTGTCTGTGTTTGAGGAAGAGATTCTTGAAAGGTGATCGGCCACGACGTTCGTTGCTATGGCTTTATCTCGAATCTCTAAATCAAATTCTTGGAGGAGTAATACCCACCTAATGAGTCTAGGCTTGGCATCGATTTTTGTGAAGAGATATTTCAAAGCCGAGTGGTCTATGTAGATTATGATGTGGGATCCTAAGATGTAAGATCGAAATTTCTCTAAGGAAAACACCACAGCCAGAAGTTCTTTCTCAGTCACAGTGTAGTTCTTTTGAGCATCATCTAGAGTTTTGCTGGCATAATGAATGGCATAGGGTTTGCCATTTTTCCTTTGACCCAATACTTCCCCCACAGCATAATCTGATGCATCACACATGATCTCAAATTCACAGTTCCAATCAGGGGGTTGTAAGATGGGTGCTTCAGTGATAATTTTCTTCAGGGTTTGAAAAGATTCGAATGTTTCCTCAGTAAAAGTGAAGTCTTGATCTTTTTCCAGTAATTTTGTGAGAGGACGGGAAATTTTCGAAAAGTCCTTGATGAAGCGGTGGTAAAAGCCGACATGACCTAGGAAGGACCGAACACCTTTTATGTTCACTGGTGGACTTAAATGGGTGCTTGTCTCAATTTTTGATGGATCCACTTCCATCACTTTCTTTGACACAACATGTCCTAACACAATCCCTTGTTTCACCATAAAATGTGATTTCTCACAAGATAATATCAAGTTCACTTCAATGCATTTCTGGAGGACTCTATCCAAAAATCCTAGTGTTTCCTCAAAAGAGTATCCAAAAATAGAGAAATCATCCATAAATACTTCCATAAAATCTCCGATCATATCAGTGAAAATTACCATCATGCATCTTTGAAATGTTGCTGGAGCATTACATAGTCTGAAAGGCATGCGGCGGAAGGCATATGTTCCAAATGGACAAGTGAAAGTGGTTTTGTCTTGATCCTCCGGTGCAATAGCTACTTGGTTATAACCGGGATATCCATCCAGAAAATAGAAAAAATCTTTTCCGGCTAGTTTCTCAATGATTTGGTCAATGAATGGCAATGGGAAATGATCTTTTCGGGTAGCCTTATTGAGTTTCCTATAATCTACACAGACTCTCCAAGATGTGGCTACTCTAATTGGTATGTCCTCGCCTTTCTCATTTTTGACAATTGTTAATCCAACTTTCTTGGGGACAACTTGGAGAGGACTGATCCAAGGGCTGTCAGAGATAGAGTAAATGATACCCGCACTTGCCCATTTATAGATCTCGTTCTTCACAACCTCTCATATATTGGGATTTAACTGTCTTTGCATTTCTCGAGAGGGTTTACTATCATTTTCCAGATATATGCGATGAGTGCAGAATGTGGGACTTATTCCTTTTAGATCTGTTATCTTTCATCCAATGGCCCGAGAATTCTTTTTCAAAACCTCCATTAATTGGCTTTCTTGCATATGATTTAGGTTGGCATTGATAATGACTGGTAGAGTGTGAGCATCATGTAAGAAAGCATACTTCAGATCTTTGGGTAGTGGTTTTAATTCAACAGTGGTTGTCGATGGAGTCAGAGTTGTAGTGTTTCATGATTCTATTACAGAAATAGTCTCAAATGGTGGTTCCATCATGGGCATGATCATGGTTGAGGTCAATGTGAGTTCAGAGTCTAATGTGTCCCAGGCATTATCAAGCTCATCAATTTCTTGTCCGGTGAGAGGGCATGGTGGAGCTTCTAGTGCAAGATTCAGATTGTAGGTGTCAATTTCATGAGAAGTGTTTTTGTAAGTGGATCTAGAGGTGTTCAGACTAACCTCTAAAGGATCTTTGGTGAGATGGGTGGGAGCAAAGTCATTTTGTATGTTGAGTACAGCACATTTTTCCATCCAACCACAATCTTCAGTCTCGGAGTCAATAGAATTGGGTATGATCAGTTCAACAGGGACGGTTTTTCCATTGATTGAAAATTCGACTTTGCCCCCCTCATAATCAAAATGTGCCTTAGATGTAGCTAGTAAGGGTCGTCCCAAAATGATGGGTGTTTCACTCAGGGGGTGTTCGTTTGGAGGATAAGGGGGAATGGAATAAGGGGAATAAGCCACCAACACGCTTCCCCGTGGTACGACTATTCCCCATTATTTCATCTTATTTCACTCTTATTCTTATCTTTATCCCACCTTACATACCTTTATTTCACCTTATTCTCCTTATTCTTATCCTCCAGCCGAACGGAGAATAGACCCTTATTCCCCTTATTCCCCATCCTTATTCCTGTTTATTCTACTACCGAACGGGCCCTCAGTGTGTTGGGGGAATCCATATCCATAACAACAAAATCTACATGATATTTATGTCCTTGCACTATGACTATAACATCTTCAAGAAATCCTATTGGTCTCTTCGCAGTGCGATCCGCCATTTATAAAATCATTGAAACAGGTTTCAGTCTCCCTAAGTCAAAGTGTTCTAGGATGGCAGTAGGGAGAAGATTGATTGAGGCGCCATTATCTAATAAGGTGCGCTCGAAGGTCAACTCACCAATTGTGCATTTAACCAAGGGTGCCCCTGGATCTTTTTTCTTGGGGGGCAAGAATTGGGAAATGGCATTTGATGTGGCTTGGGGAAGCACATACTTTTCTTCTTGGTTTTCCTTTGTCTTTTCTCTTTATTTCCTTTTTGGTGTACATTTTTCCTTTAAGAAGCGGGAGAAGGCGGGGACTTGTTCGAGTGCTTTTAAGAGCGGGATTTCAATGACAATGTCCGAGAACAGTTTTTCTAACTCAGGATCGATGGTGGATGATCGAGGTTTTCTTCGGTGAAGAACTCTGGGAAAGGGAATGGTTATGGTCAGGGAGGAAGGAGGGAACATGGTTGTCTCAGCAAACTTCTCTTCATCATCAAGATCTTCCTCAATTTCAGCTTGATCCTCTACAGCATGTGGTCTGGTGAAGGCAGAAGTGGTTTTCCCATTTCTCAAAGTGACAACATTAGCCGATTGGTTTTAACGGGATGGAGTTTTGAAGTTAACTTGATTTCTAGGTGCTTGCTGTGGGTTCCCTTGATTTATCCTAGAAGATGTAAAAAAACCTTGATTTTGATTTTGGAAACCAGATGGTGAGGTGAAAGATCCAATAGGTGGTGGAGTTTGAAGTCCTCCAGATGAACTAGCCTTATTGGTGTTGGGATTGGGCAGCAGTTGAGGTGACAAGGCTGGGATGTATGACCTGATCTCGCCGAATTGACGGGCATTCTCAGAGTTGGCTTTTTGTTGAGCTTCAGTGGCCTGTTGTTGAGCTATAGCTAGTTGTTGTATTGCCTGAGCCAAGCCATCGAAGTTTACCGCAGTGGTGGAGGGTTGAGTCACGGGCGGTCCTATCGGTTGTCTAGGTTGGGTGTGATTTTGACAATGATAGTTGTTCTGTCCATTCCACTCAGAATTTGATTGTTCTCTCCATGTGTTGTGGTTATTTGAATATGCTCCTCCTTGATTTCTCTGCACCCAGTTCACAGTCTCAGGATTTATGTCTTGATCATGGGTGAATGTGGTGTGATCATTTTCATGGCTGGTGGGTTTATTCATGGACAATTTTTCTATGGCTTGAGTCATGAGGTTCATTTGTTTTGAGAGGGTTTCTCATTTGTTAGGATTCTCATTGCTAAATCTCTCATGGTCAATGATATTGATTGTCCTTGTGTTCCCACTGTAATGTTCAATTGAGGAACTATTCACCGAATTCTCAGCCATATTTTCAAATAAATTCCAAAAAAAATGCTCATCACAGCTCATGTAGTTTCCATCGCAGGAGCCATCAATCACTCTCTTAAATGACGTATCTATGCCCTCATAAAATATCTGAACTAACTTCCATTTGGGTATGGCATGATGAGGGCATTTCCTTTGAAGTTCCTTAAACTGTTCCCATGCTTCATGAATAGGCTCTTTATTTTTCTGAGTGAACGATGATATGGCTTGTCTCAGGGCATTTGTCTTTCCTATTAGGAAGTATTTCTTGATGAATGCCTCTCTTAAGGAGTCCCAAGAGGTGAGTGGGGTTCCATAATTTCGAAGCCATTGGAGTGCTTTGTCTTTGAGTGAGTGGGTGAAGGCTTTCATGTAGATGTATTCTTTTTCTACCCCAGGGATACTCATGATGTCACAAACCGATCGGAAATCTTGGATGTGGGGGAAGGGATCTTCAAAGTCATTTCCATAGTATTTTGGGATTAAGGAGAGTGATGCGGGCTTTATTTCAAAGTCCCCTACTTCAGGCGGGATTTGGACCCAATGAACTAAGTCTTCTGCAATCGGGTTGTAATGTATACTAATAGGTGGTGGTCGGATGAGAGGTGCTATTGTGTGGCGGATTGTGGCATTTTCTTCTCTCAGCAGTAGCAATTGATGCAGGATGAGATCCATAGGATTTGGTCTTTCTTCTCCCATGTCTTCAAGGTCAGGTGAATCTCAGTTGAAGGAGATGGATTAGTTTTTCTTCTATAAATCGAGTCGTACTCTAATGTTTGTTGCACTGGATTTTTCAAAGACATACGACCTAGCATACACAGCACAATACACCAGACAATTTGTTGATTCACCAACTCACACAAAAATTGCCGCGGAAGCGGTTATCTTTTCGATTTTAATTTAGTGATTCAACAAAAGTTTTCAGAGAAATTAGAGCCCTTAAGGATGAGGTGTGTGTGGAAGATTGTGAGAAATGTTGTCCTAATCCGGCTGGGGGATCCAGGGTTGGTACTCAGATCGTTAGATCTGCTCTTCCCACAAGAACCTGTGCCTAACACGTCGAGGAGTTACGATTTCTCTCTGCAATTCCACGTAGCACCAGGGATTTTTGTCTCTATCCAAGGGTTCTATGTGCTCGTGATTTTTGTGTCATACACGTGCATCAAACAAGCATTCAGAATTTTTCCGCTTTCTGCTCGGGCCACTGCGGTGACCTTTCAAGCTTATCTTTTTAGCGTGATAAAGCACTCTTTGGTGATCTTTTTAGGTGAGAAGAGGGAGAAGACCACAGAGATGATGCAAAGAAGAAGTATTTTTAATTCTTTTCAGTTTAAGTTCGGAGCACAAACAAATGCAAGAAATTTTAAAAGCCTAAGATGTCTAAGAGAAAGAGGGACTCACAGTGCCTGCACTTCTGGCGCTAATCCGTAATGTTTTGTCCTCCTGATGGCGAGGTTTTCCGAGAAGAAGGGGGAAATTAAGATTACAAATTTTTTTTACCAAATTACAAGTTTGCTAAAACAAAATGCATGAAAAGACAAGTATTTTTTCTTTTTGAAGCCTAAGTACTTGCAAAACAAAAAATACACGGATTAGATAGTTTAAAATGAGTAAAATGAAGAAGAAAAATTGCAAACGTTTCTTAGTCCCCGGCAACGGCGCCAAAATGTTGGTGAGATTTTGTGTGACTTAATGATTGATTTTTTTACTTGTCGTTGTGCACACTTATAATCTCAACAAACAAATATAACTTGTAAACTCAACGATGCCATGAAATAAAAAGAATCAAGTAAAGAGCAAGTCAGGTGTCGAACCACAAGGACCAAGTAAGTTTGCAATTTTAAATTCGACATCTAACTCTTGAATTGATAAATGCGATAATACATGTGCAATTTGGACAAGGTTGATTTCAAAGATATGCACTCTAATTGATGAAGAAAATGAGGACTTCACTTGAAATACTTAAACTAAAGGAAAGTTCAAGGTTTGAAAATGTAAATGACATATAAAAAAAAGAAGTAAATAGAGCAAGAGAGAGATGGAGTATGTTATCCTCATGCACGTATGTGGGAGTGCAGAGGATGCTTGTCCGCAGGAGTGACCGGAAAGAGGATGGCTGAGGAGGACGCCCGTCGATTGGTGCAAAGACTGTTGACGCGCAGAGGAGATGACCGAGGGCTGGGCATAAATGGTGGCGAGCTGGAATGCACTCTCGTGCACGCAAAGAGGGAGGCGCACGGACAGTGGCTGTTATGCGCCGAGGAGGAGGGCAGTGATTGGGGTGCACACACAGCTGCACGGGCTGTATTTGCGCACAGCAGCTGGATTGTGCAACGGCGGTATGCAGCTGCGTGCTGCGACGAGACAGACGTCGGTGCACGTTGAAGGAGAAGAGCAAGCCTGCGAGGAAGGAGCTGAAGAATGGCAGCTGCTGGAGACGCCTATGCTTGCATGAAACCAAAGAAAAGGAGAGAGAGAGAGAGAGAGGGAGAGAGAGAGTATGGAGAGTGTGTGAGGGAGGGAATGGGGAGGAGGTGTTGTGCGTGCATGGAGAAATGCGTGAGGGGGGAGAAGGCGTGAATGGGAGGGAGAGTGCGAGAGGGAGAGAGGGGGTGTGTGAATGGGAGGGAGAAGTGCCATTTTATAATGTTATATGCTTGGAGACATCCCATGCAAGTGAAGACGAAATACCATTATTAGTGCAAGGAGAGTTAATTTTTTTATATGGGGGAAGGCATATATGTAGACGGCTATGTATGGGAATGGGAGAGGGATTTTTATTATTTGCATGGGAAAGGCATATGTGTTGGTGGCTCCTTATAAGGGAATAAAGAATGGAGTTTTTATACTAACTTCCCTCTCTTTTCTTATCAACATAAAATTTTAAAGAAATGTATGTCCATCAATGTGCTAGTTGTTGATTAAAACTCCATAACCTTTTGAGAAATTTTAGAGTAGAGGGAATTTTATCAAGGTGGTGTATTAGCCAGGGTGATCTTCTGACTTTGGAAAAATAATACTTCCCATCTTATAGCTATATAGTAGAATTCATTGGGAATAATTTATCTGGATGCAGAATCAAGAATGTGTTGATTTTATTATGTGGAATTATGTTGTTTTCTTTTGATGTGTGCTTGGAATAAATTAGACATAGATTATGTGAATTCGAAGAATATGAATCAATTATTCTATTGTACTTCACACAATTTTAAGCATGTTATAACGGTAGATATTGTAATCATCATGAAGATATTTCATGATTCACACATCAGCCATAAGCAGTTTGAGTCGAATCAGAGAGTATGGATATTTGATGCAATGTTGAGATTGTTTCCAGGAAAATTACAGAGCAAGTGGAAGGGACCATGTTTACTCAAAAAGGTACATGATAGTGATAGTATTGACATATCCGAGTTGTCTTCTATGTCCACCGTTCAGGTCAATGGTCAGCACCTGAAGCATTTTCTTGATCATGACCCGTCGACCGTTGATGTTTCCTCGATCCATTTTTTATGATATGTGCTCTTTGATTCTAATATTTTGCATCTCGTACCTGATTTTACTTCTATTTCACCTCTTTGTATATTCATGTTTCTATTTTATTCTTTCATTCTTCTGCCTTGTTAACACCCTAAGTCTCGCTTAGGATTCTTTCTATACTTAGGATATGCTTTATCCTAAGTATAAGGGGTGTTGAACATGTGTTGTTCATATTTCTTTTTGTTCCATTACCTCCATTTTGTTGCCTATAGTTAGGGACATCATAGCCTAAGTATAGGGGGGGTAATGTATGGTTTTCCTTTCTTTGTTTATTCTCTAACTTGTCCCTCAACTATTGATATTCTTTTCTATACTTAGGGGTCTTTTACCCTAATTATAGGGGGGACAAGTCGAGTCGTTGATTTTGTATATATTCTCCTCCTCGATCTTCTCCTTTTGCACATACTTCTATATATTGGATTATTTTATCCTAACTATAGGGCAGATCACTTACTTATATTCAGTTCATTCATCATTCTTTGAGTTTTAGTATAGGATTCGTTTTTGCTTTTCTATACTTAACACGAGTTATGTCTTCCTTTGTCGCTCTTTTGGTCACTATGAGGACATAGTTTGAGCTAAGTATAGGGGGCATTCTATATATTGTATATATACCTTAGCCATAACATGTACTTTGAGATTAATGATAAGGCTATTATTTATAAGACGAATAAATTTTTTTTGAAAAAAAAATGATTTGAATAATGTTGTGTATTTTTTTGTAAAGTGATTTGTAAATGTTTTATAAACATGTTTGTAAAAACCTTTGTAAAATTATTTTTGTAAAAATGTTTGCAAAAACAATTGTAAAATTGTTTTGTTTGTAAAATGTTAGTAAATTATTTTTGTATAAAAATTATGTATATTGTGCAAATGTTTATAAAAGGTGTGAAAATAAAATGTCCGTAAAAATCTTTTTGAAAAATTGTTTGTAAAATGATTTGTACAATTGTTTGCAAAACTAGTTTTGAAAAATTTTTGTAAAACTTTTTGTGAAACTTTTGTAAAAAGGTTTGTAAATTTTATTGTAAAATATTTTGACATGTGGGTTATAAATTATGTGTATATATGTGTTGTAAAATCATTTTAAATAAACCTATACGTATTTGTAAACCTATATGTATATATTCTTTTGTAAATAAAATTCACTTGTAAAAATTGTATATAAAAATTGTAAATAAAAACCTTATAAATATGTACATATCTTTGTAAATATTTGTAAGTTATTTCTTTTATTTCTTTATTAAAAATGACATAAAAATTGAAAAAAAAAATAAAATCCATAAAAAATTGCAAATTGTGAAAAACTTTTTAAAAAGATTTTGCCTTTTATTTCCTTTTCTTTGTATAAAAAATTCTTTTTCTTTTGTTTTCTTTTATTTTTAAATGGTTTGTAAATACCTTGATTTGCAAGTGCAATTGCATTTTTCAGAATAGTATTGATATTTAAACTAGTATGGAATAAAATTGAAGAATGGAGCTTGGTTAAAACCATAGTCCACTTAATATCAGAGGAATCTTATAGGATTTGGAGTTGAGACCTTTTAGGTCCTATAGACTTGATTCTTTGAGTCCACAGGACTATATTCACATGTCATCTTGACTGGTCTAAGTAGAATATTTCACAACACACGCATGATTCTTTTAAACAGTGGCTTAAACTTGGACAAGCACTCTACGCGTAGGTCTTCATGGATGTGGCGGGGAAGGGCCAGAATCCTTTGGCTTAGGGTAGCACACAAGTGTGTAACAACTAGTGGGAACATCTGTCTTCCTCTAGGGAGGGTAGTGCGTCTCAACCTATTCTAGTAGCATTGAGGTCTAACAACAGGGGTTGTGGGTTGCAAAAATGCTTCAAAGGAGTGGTAGTCTACTTTCTTAAGAAGAAAAACTCCTTATTTACATGTCAGACATGTTGTATATATGTCAAAAAAGTACAAAAACCCCAAAATAGAGGTCATGCCCGATTGAAAAGTAAATGCATGTCGGAGTGTATATAGTTGAATAAGCAAAGCCTATGTTATTCATTGTCTCATCTCATGGAATCTTGTAGCTGGAGACTTGGCTACACTGATCAAGTTCTAAGGGATATGTGACTACATTGGCCACGGTCCATTCTCTTCTTTTTCCCCTCTTCTTGAGCTGGATGCACTTAAACTTAAAAGGGAATACTCCGCTCTTTGAGGAAAGAGTTGCTAGATAAGGGGACTAGAGTTACCTTATTGAGGAAGGTTGTTTGTTTGCCACTTTTAAGGTAGGGATCTATATTTCACTTACACCGTACAAGTAAAGATTCATAGCCATAAGAGTCTACGTATGTAGACTTGTTCTGACCTAATTGTTGAGGCAACCCAAATAGGAGTCTTGTGGAACTTGAATCCACTTGTAAAAATTCTTTTGTTGATAAAATCCACTTGTAAAAATTGTATATAAAACTTGAAAATAAAACCATTGTAAATATGCACATATTTTTATAAATGTTTGTAAATTCTTTCTTTTCTTTCTTTATTAAACATGCCATAAAAATTGAAAAAGATAAAATCCATAAAAATTTGCAAAATTTCCGTGAAAATCTTATCAAATAGATTTTGTCTTTTATTTCCTTTTTTGTTGTATAAAAAGAATTTTATCTTTTATTTTCTTTTCTTTTCAAATGTTTAGTAGATACCTTGATCTGCATGTGCATTTGTATTTTTCAGAATAACATTGACATTTAAACTATTCTGGAATAAAATTGAAGAATGGAGCTTGATTAAGACCTTAATCCTTTTAACTTCAAAGGAACCTAAAAGATAAAATCCATAAAAAAATGCAAAATAGGAAAAAACTATTCAAAAAGATTTTGTATTTTATTTCCTTTTCTTTTGTATAAAAAATATTTTTGTCTATTATTTTCTTTTCTTTTCAAATGTTTTGTAAATACCTTCATATGCATGTGCATTTGCATTTTTCAGAATATTATTGACATTTAAAAAGTATAGAACAATATTGAAGAATGGAGCCTATTTAGACCTGAATCCACTTAAATTCATAGGTACCTTATAGGATTTGGAGTTGAGATCTTTTAGGTCTTAGCGACTTAATTCTTTGAGTCTGCAATACTATATTCGCATGTCACCTTAATTGGTCTAATAGAATATTTCACAACACACGCATGATTCTTCTAGACATTGGATTAACTTGGACAAGCACTCTGTACATAGGTCTTCATGGATGAGGTTGTGAGGGGGCGGAATCCTTTGGCTTGGGGTAGCACACGGATGTGTAGCAACTAGTGGGAACATCCTTCTTCCTCTAGGGAGGGTAGTGCATCTCAACCTAGTCTAGTATCATTGATGTCCAACAATAGGATGTCGTGGATTGCAATAACGATTCACTAGGGGATAGTCTACTGGCTCAAGAAGAAAAAATTCTTATGTACATGTTGCACATGTTATATATATGTCAAAATGCACATGTTATATATATATATATATGTCAAAATAATGCAAAAACTCTAAAAAGAGGGGCATGCTTGATTGAAAAGTAAATGCATGTCGGAGTCTGTATAGTTGAATAAGCAAAGCTTATGTGATTGATTGTCTCATCTCATGGAAGCTTGCAGCTGGTGACTTGGCTACACTGGTCAAGCTCTGAGACATACATGGCTACACTGACAACGACCCATTCTCTTCTCCCCCCCCCCCTTCTTGAGCCGGATGCATAAGAACAAAGAAGGGAATACCACGCTCTTAGAGGAAAGAGTTGTTAGATCAGGGGACTAGAGTTACAATATTGAGGGAGGTTGTTTCTTTGCCACTTTGAGGTGGGGAGCTATATTTCACTTACATCGTACACGTAAAGATTCATGGTCATAACAATGTGTAGACTTTTTATGACCTGACTGTTGAGGAGACCGATAAATGTTTGTAAATTCTTTCTTTCTTTATTAAAAATGCCAAAAAAATTGAAAAAGATAAAATCCATAAAATTTGCAAAATTTTTGTGAAAACATTTTCAAAAAGATTTTGTCTTTTATTTCATTTTCTTTTGTACAAAAAAGATTTTTGTCTTTTATTTTCTTTTCTTTTCAAAAGTTTTGTAAATACCATGATTTACATGTGCATTTGCATTTGCATTTTTCAGAATAGTATTGAAATTTAAACTAGTCTAGAATAAAATTGAAGAACATAGCTTGGTTAAGACCTTAATCCACTTAACTTCAGAGGGACCTAAAAGATAAAATCCATAAAAAATCCAAAAAATATATGAAAAACTTCTCAAAAATATATTGTTTTTATTTCCGTTTCTATTGTATAAAAAATGTTTTTGTCTAATATTTTCTTTCCTTTTTAAATGTTTTTTAAATACCTTGATATGCATGTGCATTTGCATTTTTTAGAATATTATTGACATTTAAAAAGTCTGTAACAAAATTGAAGAATGGAGCCTAGTTAAGTCCTTAATCCACTTAAATTCAGAGGAACCTTATAGGATTTGGAGTTGAGACCTTTCAGGTCTTAGCGACTTAATTCTTTGAGTCCGCAAGACTATATTCACATGTCATCTTAATTGGTTTAATAGAATATTTCACAACACACGCATGATTCTTCTAGACAGTGGTGGCTTAACTTGGACAAGCACTCTATACGTTGGTCTTCATGGATGAGGTGGTGAGGGTGCAAAATCCTTTGGCTTGTGGTAGCACACGAGTGTGTAGCAACTAGTGGGAACGTCCTTCTTCCTCTAGGGAGGGTAGTGCATCTCAACCTAGTCTAGTAGCATTGAGGTCTAACAAGAGGATGTTGTGGGTTGCAATAATGGTTCAAAAGAGGGATAGCCTACTGCCTCAAGAAGTAAAACTCATTATGTACATGTTGCACATGTTGTATATATGTCCAAAAAATATAAAAAAACTCCAAAAAAGGGGGCATGCCTATTTGAAAAGTAAATGTCTGCTGAAATGTATATAGTTGAATAAGAAAAGCTTGTGTTTATTGTCTCCTCTCATGGAAGCTTGTAGCTAGAGAATTTGCTACACTGGTCAACCTCTAAAGGATACCTGGCTACACTAGCCACAGTCCATTCTCTTCTTTCCCCCCTCTTCTTGAGTCGGTTGCATTCGATCTTAGAAGGGAATACCATGATGTTCAAGGAAAGAGTTTCTAGATCGGGGGACTAGAGTTACCTTGTTGATAGGGATTGTTTCTTTGCCACTTTTAATGTTGGGAGCTATATTTCACTTACACCGTGCAAATAAAGATTCATACTCATAAGATTCTGTGTATGTAGACTTGTTCTGACCTAAATGTTGAGGCAACCTGAATAGGTGTTGAAGCGGATTTTGCGAGGATTTAGAGATCTCACAAGGTGAGAAATCCAGTCAATGCATTGACTGCTCACGAAACCCAACTTCAAACAACAAATAACCCACAATAAGTGATCAAGTAATGAAAATAAATGCGGAGTTAAAATTTGTTATAACTCTACAACAAGGATGTGTATAGTGCAAGTATGTAGAGTGTCAAACACAGGGAACAAGCAGGATAAATCGGGCAAACAAATGCACAAAAATTGATTGTGAACTATTTATCTATAAGTCTTTTTGTGGGTTTTTTGTTTTTATTTTTTATTTGATTTTTAAAATTTTCAAATGTTTTTATAGTTTTATATTTATAAATAAAATTATAGTAATAATAATATATAGAACAATGACAAATACAGAGAGATGTCGAGATATACTAAGAGAGAGATATAAATGAAAGAAATAGAGAAATAATTTTTGGATTTTCAAAATATATCAAATAAGTTCAAAATAAAGATTCTAAAATATTTTTGGTATTTTAACTAATTTTGAAAATGTTTTTAAATTTTTTTAGAAAAATGCAAGTAATAAGATAAAACGGGCAATTCTATACTTGGAAAAATAAGGCAAATAAGATACTTAAAAAATGCTACCAATATCTCAACATGAAGTACTAAAATTATATATTTATTTTTCCTAGATAGAGAAGATTATATAGTAGAATACTTGACTTTATTTTTGGGTTTTGGACATTATTTCAATTTTTAGTGAATTTTGCAAGTTTTGAAGTGTTTTGTAGTATTTGGATACTAAATCGAATATTACTGAATGCCCTTTGGATATGATATAGATATAGGTGAGGGCAAGCTACATTGTTTTTTTTTGTATTTTTCTGTCTAATGAATATATAAAAATAAAAGACAACATGAAGTTAGAATGATGTTTTTGATTTTTTGACTATTCAAGCAACATGATAAAAATACAGCAAATCCCTAATTGTAAAACAAACTCAGGGGCACACGGACATATCTTTAGATTTTCAAATAGATGAAAGGTTGTCCAGAAATAAATTAATCAATCAAAATATTGTAGAAATTCTATAGGACAAAAGTCGCAAAATCTTTTGATGAAATTTGAAAACAAATTCTGCCCTACTAATTCCTACAACATATCCAAAAATGAGCAAATGATATCAAGTATTTAAAGAGTTATTAAATTTAAAGAGTTATTAACAAAACAAGCCAAATCAGTACCCTAAATTCAAAAATTCACCATTAATAGTTCATACATCAGAATATTTTGAAATTTGGATATGATCCAGATCTTTAAAGCAGCTTTCTAACAAAAATATTCACAAAAAACAGAGTTCATATGAATGATTTATGAGTGTTTAAGTGCAGGAGTACAAATGATAATGCAAAAACGCAACTACAGTTAGAAATATAGCTCGAAAACTCATGGAATGTACCAAAAAATGGGGGGGTGATTGCAAAATGCGCCACTAATCTAGGTGGATTCACGCTGCTCTTGGACAGTAAGGGTACACACATGAAAATCCAAAATTGTTAGGATATAAGAATAGGCTTGTGCATAAAACTTCTACCCCTTGGTTGGATGGCTAAGATTAGAAGGAGGGGTATGGATCCAACAGTGGCTACTATCCACCTCCTCCCTTCTTCTTGTTCTTCCTTTGGATAGCACCAACAAGAAGTGGAGTTCGTGAGACGGTTACCACGGAGATCGCCGACGAGGATGGTGCTTGGTCAATGTGAAGGTGCTCCTATGTACCTACAATTAGAAGAAGGGCTTGAGTATAGAACTAGGCAAAGATGTTAGGTACACAAAAGAATGGGAACATGAATGGGTTTTCCTTTGATTTGTTGAGGGAAGAAGGAGATGCTCCGGCCACCGTATTTGGTCGAATATTGAGAGGGTTCTGTGGGGATATACGTAGAATAACATATGATGGCGGTAGTGAGGTGTGAGACACGTCGAGGATGATGAATGGAAGTTGAAGATGATGGTTTGTTATGCTACAACAACAAGAAAAACTAAATCTAAAAGTTACCTACAAGAAGGAAAATGTAGCATGTGAATGTAGTCTCCTATGGTGATCGATTCTCCGATGATAATGACCTGTCATGGCCTCGATTTCGGCAGTGAAGAGGCTTGATGGAGACGAACTCTATGATACAATGGAGCTATAACACCAAGGGATCACACAAATGGAAGTTGGCTCATGCCCATAACCTTTCTGTCACAGAGGAAATGGGAGTAAGAATGAAGGCTCTTATGGCGGATGGGTTCAAAAATGGGAGTTGTGGCTCTTTTTATTTGGTGGAGGAATATAAGAGATGATGCTTATTAGTGGTGGTCTAATCTAGGTGGAAGAAGATGTAAGATATTTGGTGGGTTTTTACATGAAATGGGAAGAGAGAAGATGAAGGTGAAAGATTGAGTCCAAAGTAAAGGAGACATGAGATGAAGTTGTATCAACCAATGGGAATAGGCTAATTCAAAAATTTTGGACTCTAGTGGTTATCTTCATGGTTCATGTGGATCAATCACAAAAAGAGAGATTTTTCAAAATGAAATATGCTTGAAATAGATAATAGGATACCTCAAAATAAAAACTCAAATCATAAAACATTCTTAAAATAATGTCATAAAAAGTATAGCAGAAGAAAGTTTTGCAAAAGATGTAAAAAACTATTTTTGAAGGTATAAAATATCTATTTTGGATTTTTATGATTTTTAGTTTTGTTTTCTTGTTTATAATACTATCATAATATGTTTTATATAATATTAGATATTTGAAGATATTTTTGTTGATTTTTAATTTTAAATAGAAGTGTTAAAGATAAAATACAAGTCAAGTTGACTTGTATGGAAACGACCAACTTTTTGTATTTTTATATTATATTTTTTAGTCAATTTTATATTTTAATAGAAAGTAGAATATACAACTAACAAAATAAATTGAAACCAAAAGAAAATGAGTTAAAATTGATTCTAAACAAAAGAAAGAAAAAGTTGTAAACTATTGTACATCAAGGGTTCAAAACCTAACTTTTGCATCGTAACTCCAAAAAATATGAAACCACCTTCATTAAATAGCTTATTAAAAGTTAAATATAATTAAGGTGACTTCGATATATTTCGAGATTTTATTTCGGAGATATGGGACTAGGAAGTTAGGATTTTGGAATCTTATTTAGATTGTATTTTGTACATTGTATATTATTTTTATGTAAACTCAATTTTGTATTTTCAATATTTTATTATCTAAAACTTTATTATCTAAAACTTTCATGTTCAAAGTTTCTTTATTTGAAGTATAAAAAGTGGAACTAAAAATAGGTCCCAAAAATGAATAAATGAATTATATGAATGAGATTTTTGTTTCCTTTTGGCCCTTATCTCCCCCTACATTATTCCTTGTCGACCTAGTCATCGATATGCCTAGGTCTCGGGTTTGAGGTCATAAAATATTATCAATATTATCAATATTTATTTATTTTGTGTATAAATTATATATATATATTGTATTTTAAAACACTTGTATATATTTCTAATAACTAAATAAAATTAAAATGAAATTCATAAATTTAAAAAGAAAATAAAAATAAAACCAACTCTTCATTGTACAATAGCATCAAGTGTTTATATGTTGTATATAATACTAATTTATTAACTCCTATTCTTAATTTGTAAAAAAATACAATAAAAATATTTTTATGTACTTTAATTTATTTATAAATAAATAAATAAATTTAATGTATTTATGAAAAAATGAAAATTACATTTATTTAATATATAGGTATATTGTACCTATACATACTAATATATACAATATATAATATAACAGACATATTGTTAAAAAAATATTAAAAATAAAAAAAACATTTGTAAAATAACTAAAATTTTTCTTTTTATAACTTTATTTTAATACCATTTGATTTTTTAAATGATTTTTCTTTTATTTTTGTAAATCTTATTTTCTGATAAGTCAACCCAGGTCCGTTGACACAGGTAAACCCTTCCCCCTCCTAGGTCCGACCTACCACCCACTTCGTCGAACCTGATTTCTCCTAATTATTTTGCTGGGGTTTGATGTCCTTTCACCTCGAATCTTATGCCTTATTGTTTTCCCATCATCTATTATCTTCACGGATACCTAGGCAGTGCCAGATCTGCCTCGTATCGTGTGCATTCTCTCAAACCTTCATAGGACCTGTGAGCCCTATTTAACATCTTTTTCCACCTCCACCATTCCTGAGCTTGCTCTGTGCCGCATTCTTCTTCCACCATAGCCTCTAGGGTAGTGACAATCCCTCATTGATCCAGTTGGGAGCCCGGATTGTAGCCGATTGGGCGTAGCTCACTTCATGACCAAAGCCTTCCACCGCGACTAGACTCCTTAGCCTCTCGTACCTAAGTTGAGGTCATGACCTCACCATTCACTCTGTGCTCTATAGATGTTTGTTCACACACATTCTCCATTTCACCATTTCTATTTGATTTCATCCATCAGTCGGTGTCCACTATATCTTCTTCGACCAACGAGTCGGAGCTCCATTCCCACATTCATACGTTCAGATCAACTCGCTCACTCACCGACCACCTCCCCCTCCAACCTAACCACCCTAAATCCCTCTCATTGGAGTGAGATTAGGCCTGGATTTCCTCCATCATATGTTGGAGTATTTGGTTGTGCACCATATGAGTTGTAGGAGGGTAAATGGATCCTGGAGAAGATCCATTTACCCCATCCATGTGTTTAGTCCCACATCGACCAGTGGTGGGACTTGGAGGCTCTGGAGAAGCTATATAAGGAGCCCCAGACCTCCTGTAACCATTGAAAAAGTGCAATGCATAACATGCCCCTTTGAGGGCTTCTCCGTGGTTTCATCATGCTCCTCACGGAGTAGGGTTCCACGTTAAATCTCGATGTTCTTCTTTATTATTCTTCATCTTTTCCATGTTCGCTTCCGCATGTCTATTTTCTAACATGGTATCAGAGCGTGTTCGATCCTTGAGGTCTTTCATTATTTTATTTATTAAGTCCGAGATTCAATTCAAGAAAGGTTTCGATTCGTTATGTTTATCATGTTCGAGGATCTGTTCTGGAACGTCATACAGATCTATCTCGAGGTGAAGATCTGCTCATGTTCATGTTTCTATCTGGAACCCTAGCCACCATCCTCTTCATCCCGCATAGCATCTTCTTCGCGACCTCCATCTGTAGGCGGCATGTGACATGAGCCTCCAGCTGCAGCCCTAATCGTAGGGCTCTACCTCCATGTCGCGTCCTCGGTAATGCTCCATGCGCATCTCAAGTTCCAGGGCACTCCAGGCTTCCCACCTCTGGCAGTGCAGTGCCTATCGATGTCCTGGCGGTCCAGGCAAAGGCTCTAGAAGCAATTCTCCGATCATCTTCTCCCATCTGGTCACATGGTGCCTTCTCAATGATTTCCTACAGCCTCTGCGACCAACTTCCCCTTTCCAACGCAAGTGGCGCTCTCTAGTTCTCACACCAGTCGTGTTGCCCTTCCCCGCAGACCATCCCTTGGCGTAGCAGAAGCGACAAAGCACTTCGAGCCCCCGCTTCCAAAGAGGGTTATCCCTTAGGCCCGCAAGCAGCACAACCCAAGCGCTCCTAGCTGCAGGTGGAGCTACCCCTTCGAAGCCTCCAAGTGGAGGCGAGTACTCAGCAGCAACTTCAATGCCTCCAAGCGAAGGTAGTCTCTTCAAGATACATCGCACATCCATGCGGCGAGCACCAGACGCACTCATACAGGCACGCGTGGTACCAACACCCTATCAGCAGAACCCCAGCGGGGCAGCGAACCTCAATGGAGCCCCAGATTTAGGAGCCCCCAAGCATGCATTCTATCTCCCACATCGAGGCGGCGGCATTTGAAGAGAGGGTTACCAATCATGGGAACCCTAGGCCTGAGGCCTTTATTAAAAAAAGAGAGGGGGAATATATGGTTGAGTTATTTGAGACCAACTGTTGGGCCAAGAGATATTTGTTAAAAAAAGGGTATTACGTACAAAAAAAGGGGGAGTACGAAAAAAAGCCTTTCAAAAAAAATATGATGAGAAGCCGTAAAAAAATTGAACGGCTCCAAAAAATTAGGACGGCTACAAAAAAAGTGATGAATTAAATAACGGGAAAAAAATTTCAAGAAAAAGCGGGAGAAAAATGGTACGGCTTATTGATGTTTTGTACCCCCATATTTCTTGTCTTCTCCCAACTTTGTCGATATCATTTTCGGACAAGTATGGGATAAAGGGGGAGTACTGTGTAGAGTTCTTCTTCGTCCATGATTCAGATTCTTCAATATTTTGGCTTAGATCTAGATTGATCCAGATTCTCCAGGCCTAACATATTTCCAGACTCTACAGTTGTTCAAACTTGATGTTCAAATGTTTCTGAGTCTTCAGTTTTCAGACACGCACTTGTATGTGGTTTTTTCAGATGTGCACATGCTTGCCATCATTGTTAGTGGTCCCCATCCATTCTTGTTATTTCGGCCAGAGTTTTCACGTGAGCTATAGGGACTCTAGAGTAGAGGACAAATCCCTATGCCATGTTCGCAAGTGTTTTCATGTGGTATCATAGGTACTCCAGAGTAGTGTACCATTCTCTAGACAGATGGGAGAGACCCAGTTCTCCGACAAGGAGACTTTTTTAGACTCCATTCTCTAGCGATCGTGGACTCCAATGAGGATTGCACAGCCACGACCCTTTTCAATTGGGCCCTTTTCAGAGATGGAGCAATTGTCCACATTATTGTGGTGGGCTAGAGTACTCCGACGAAAAGACTCTTTTTCCAGTTGCAGAGACTCTGACATGCACAGTTCAGAGAGCATGCTCTCCGACGAGGAGATTTAACAGACTCACACTCCAACCCGTTTATCCTCCTCACTTGCATGGCTTGAGAAGCAACATCCTCGACAGTAGCAGTTATGCGCGTTGGGTTGATACTGTCCGTAGTATCCTGTAGCATTGAGTTGAATTTCTTTCTGTTTGTCCAAGCTAAGCATTGCATGCTCAGGCTTGAGGTGGAGGTGTTGCATTATTTGGTTGTGCACCATATGAGTTGTAGGAGGGTAAATGGATCCTGGAGAAGATCCATTTACCCCATCCATGTGTTTAGTCCCACATCGACTAGTGGTGGGACTTGGAGGCTCTGGAGAGGCTATATAAGGAGCCCTAGACCTCCTATTACCATTGAGAAAGTGCAATGCATAGCATGCCCCTTTGAAGGATTCTCCTATGGTTTCATCCTACTCCTCACAGAGTAGGGCTCCATGTAAAATCCCACTGTTCTTCTTTATTGTTCTTCATCTTTTTCCATGTTCGCTTCCACATGTTTATTTTCTAACATCATCATCGGAAATCGAATCCCAAACCCCACTTATCTTTTTTCTTTACTCAATAACCCCAGTCGGAGCTGCATCTCTGAGTTGTGAGTATCCTTGCAGGTCTAGATGTGCGAGAGATCTCGATCCGACACTCAATAGCATAGGCAGAGCTGCTTCAGGTTCCCTCTTATCCAGATCATCATCGAGACATTTGATGCCCAGACTCTAGTCCGATGCAGAATCATGCTTGTGGTGTGCTGGACCTCTTGGTCGGCTGATCGAGGCATTGCATCTCCAAATATTCGTGATTGAAGCAACATCGGAGCCACCTTCTTCATGTTCTTCCAGCATCTTTCATAGTCGTTGGATGATGAAGACTCCTCCCAGATCTGATCCAGATCGTACGAGCACACCCAAAAGGTAATGATCTAATCACACCTAGCATCATATCTGCATCACATGTCCTGCCATTCCCTGCACTGTTAGATCTTTTTGAATCACATCAGAGTTGTTCGCAGACATCACGCCCACTGCACGCACCTGCAAGGTATATTGCACTTCTTTTCATGTTTTTATTTCATTTTAGTATAAAAGATGTAATTGTTAGTTATAACCATTTGTAGAGTGATGAATCTCATATTCATAATGCTAAACCAGTTTAATAGGATATGTTCCCCAAAACTCATATGCATTTAACCATTAATAGAGCATCATTAGCATTCATACATGTGTAAATAATATATGCATTTAATCATGCACAATTGCATTAAAAATCATGTGTAAATTGGCCCAAAAGAAGCTAACTTCCACAATTTTTAATTAATTCAACCAAACTCCATTCAACCTAAAAATACTTCCATTGTATGGATATTACTTACAAGAATAAATAAAAAATACAAAAAATTTTACTAACTCAAATAAGTGTCAATAATCCCAAAGTATAATTTCACATATGACGGAGTAAAATGCGCATATCTCCCTCATATAGTGTCAAATTTTGGTTTATACTTTTAAACTACTCCATTTTCAAATACCTTCAAAACAAGACCAACTTTGTAAAATTCAGAGCTCATATGTGAAAGTTGGGTTTTGAGCCTCTTTTGTGCATTTTAACTTTTTTCTTTTTTTACCTGAGTTCTTTTATACATAATCAACCCTTTTGAATTTATTTCTTTTTCATTTGTTTATTTTATGAAAGTTTTATTAAATGGAATAAAAATCCAAATCTATATCAAGACTGAGATCAAAGAAGCTGACTGTGTCCGAGTGTCCATTGTGAGTCTGTACAAATATTGTGTGTTTCGTACCTCTATTTTATTTCCTTATTTTCTTATTTATTAAAAATCTTAAAAAATAGATTAGTGTGTAATTAATTTTCTTATATTTTAACGTATTTTTCCAGATTTTTTATCCTCTTTTAAACTACCAAAATAATTGCAAAATCCCAAAACGTTGGTTTTCTATAGACATAGACCGCCAAAAATTCCACTTCGCAAAGATGACCTCATTCTTTCTCATGTCCTTCACGAAAGTTGTAGATCTCATTGAGGTAAACGACTTTTGTGAAGGAAATTTTTCGATTTGACGTCTTCATCAATTTCTTTTCTATTTTTCTTCATCTTTTTTTTAAAAAATTTTTGGGGGTGACACGTGGCATCCCTTGGCCGTGCCACATGGCACCCCATTCCATTCTCTCTCTCTTGTTGCCCCCTCATCATGTGCCACACACGTGACCTCTCCTCCTCCCAGGTCACGTGTGTGCATGTGGCCAGCCTCGCTCGCCTCTGCTCCTCCTCGACCGTTCACCCCCACCCCTCTCGAGAAATGCACATTAGAACCTCTATATAAAACTCAATCGTTCTCCACCATGAGCTTCATCCGCCATTACAAGATCTGAGCATAGGCAGTCGCCGGTGACAGCGAGTGACCATCTCCTCATCTCTGTGTGATCCAAGGTTACCTACACCTTGTTGTTACTGCTTCTTGCAACCGCTAATCTTAGATCCACCGCGACTTACAGCAACGACAGAGCTTGACAAGCTCCATCTCCTCCTGGGTGCTGGACTCCACCCAGGTAATATTTTCTTCCTCTTTCCTCACTAGTCCTTTGAATCCATCACCCCCATTCCATTGTCTTCTTCGATCAGGGCCCCCATTCTAAGACGCATCCTCGACTTGACTCCACCTCGCGACCCTCCATGTCCAGATCCTTCTTCTCTTCTTCCAGGTCCCCCCCCCCACCTCCAACCTTGCAAAGGTTGTAGCTTAGCTCTGATCCTTCGCCCTCATTGTCGGAGCTCCGCTCCCAATCCCTAGCCCCCAACTGGCGTGCTTGTGGGAACAACAGACTCCTCGATGCATGGGCTTCCCTGCAAGCCCTTCACTCTACGCTCTGCCATTCAACTCCGCGCAGCTGCTACTCTACCATCGACCGCCACCTCCCAGCAACAACCACTACCCCGCTCCGGCTTCTCAGTCATTGTCGGCCGAGCCTTCTCCGCAACACTCTGACCATAGATGCTCCCCACGACTCGGTTTGCGCCTCCATCATGGCCAAGGTCTACGCTCGTCGGAGTCCCCCGTTCACCACCGCCCGGTCCCCACCGTTCGATCCAACGGCCCACAAGTCACCATGTGTTCCTACCAAGCCTCCCCTCCACGCCTGAGGCTCGGTCTCCCAAACCTCCATGTCATCGCCACAAATAGGCTCGGACGCCCAAGCTCGACTCGGTCTGTGCCTTTGCCTTGGAGATCCAAGCCTCTGGCTTGACACACCTAGCCTCACCCGAGCCTGCACCTCCCTCCGATCCTCTAGGGCACATGCAACGCACATGCGCTGGGGCAATTTATAGAATAGCCCCTAGCATTTGATGAAATTATAGATATACCCCTGTCAAGGTTAGATTACAGAATCACCCCTTGACATTGCGAGATTTGCAGATAAGCCCCCAGTGACCATTTTGAGAAGAAAACTCACATTTTATTACATCTTAGTCTTTGAATCTTAATTTTAGCATAACTTTTTCAAACAAACTCTGTTATTAGCGCATAATATGTCGTTTCAAAGCTTGTTTCATGCCATATCTTTTGACATAGTTTGTGGATGGATCTGCTGTTGTCTCTAGAGGATAATTAATTGAAGAAGTATTTAGATTTACGTAGGCTGCTTATTGACATATCGTGTCGTGTATCATTGAAAATTGATAGTCTCTATTGTAGGGATTCAGTTGAGGAATTCTAGATTAATTCTCTTACCATTCATGATTATTATTACTTTGAGAAATTAATTTGTTTAGAAGGAAAATCAAGGGGAAATTATTAAATTACACAGATATTTTTGAGGAAATTTTCCTTCATTCCTCTCATGATTATTGATCATTTATTTGAGGATTTAATCTGTACAGGAAATTCATTTGAGTTGAATTCACAATATTTTATGTGATTGAAACTCGATTTACTTGTGAATTAAATTAGATTCAATTTTGGAGATAAAATCATTGTGTTATTTCACTAATTGCAAGATTAATCCTATATTTAATTGGATTCTCATCTTCATATGGATTTAAATTATTTATATTTCTTGGTAACTTTTATTCGATCTGTGATAAGTTTTTGAGGATTAACTGATAAATTTATTTAAGGATTGATTTTTATAAATCATAGATCATGCACTCCATTATTCCTTCTGTTCACTTTCGTTAACTTCGCATAGCATTTTCATCTTTACATTTCTATAATTTTCTAATACAGAACTTAATCAAACAATTAATTAATTACTTACTTTAATGCATGCAATTAAAAATCATTGTTCCTTATGTTCGGCCTTGGTAGACTTTCCAAGTAAAAATTGTTCCACAACATTCAAAGATTGTGGTTTTTGACGGACTGTTTTGCCCCATATACTATTATTCTTTATTATAAAAGAGGCGGATTTCGTGTTTATCTTACAAAAAAACTTTTGCATAAAAAAATCACTCATGGTCTTGCATTTCATCAAGCATCTCATGCATTCCTTGGTTGGTATATTCTTGACACATTCACATTCACTCAAGGCTTGAGGATTTGAAGACACTGGATTTCT
The DNA here is from genome assembly GCA_037367405.1 of Ottelia alismoides. Classification (NCBI taxonomy): domain Eukaryota; kingdom Viridiplantae; phylum Streptophyta; class Magnoliopsida; order Alismatales; family Hydrocharitaceae; genus Ottelia; species Ottelia alismoides. Next base: position 141,148 of record JAZKJV010003029.1, read on the forward strand.
AAGATCTTGAGAAATTGAGTTAGTCATCCTTAGCCATTAGGGTTTTTGAAACTTAATAATCCACACTTCCTTGGTTTGAAAGTTTTGAGTGCTATATTGCACTCTTCATCTCTACATTCAAAAGAATATGATCAGTACATCACTTTCACAACTGCATCATTGATCAGATGAGTTGAGTTATCACTTGAGGAACTGGGACTGGATATTTGAGTTTAAACATGATCTAATGATGCTCGAGGATGGGATAAAGTTAATGAAGGCTTCAATAAACCTGAGTGTCAACAAAACCTTAGCCAATATGTGAACAAGTTGATACGTTATCTCTTTGATATTTACCTATGTGCCAGGATGTGATGAAACTTAATTTAATTGTTGATCAATGTGTGCCAACTTTTGGTAAAAGCAGTGGAGCTAGCCAAAAAGAAAAGAAAAGAAAGAAATCTTCAAAGAAAAGCTCTATCCTCCAAAAGTCAAACGACAAATGAGCTTCCACCAATGGCGAGCGCTCCCAACCATTTTCAAGATATCCACTTGGAACAAATGCTTATAGGACCAAGGAGTCGGGCTAGCACCATAATAGGGCTCTACATCGTATAGTGATACAAGTCTAGGTGTCGAAGGTATCTTAGATACTCAAAAAGAGACACACCCCAGTGTACTCCCAAAAAACAAGTACAGACGACTCTGGATTCTCTTGACAAATGCATTGATCAACAAAATAAAAAATACATGTATTGATTAATAAGGCACTTGAGAGGCCCCTTGTTCCAATGTGAGTGGGAGAAAATTATACACAATCCTATGCCTTCCATCATCTGGTTGTTCATTTATACTTTCAAGTTTAACAAACTAATGAGATAGTTGACTGAAGCAATAATAGACTTATTCCCTAGTGCTAAGGATTAAATTTAGAGGAGAGTCTCCTGGACTGGAACTTTGGGTGTTGTCTCAACTCGACTCTCATGAATGCATCACCCTAAAAGTCATATCCTTATACTATATGTACAAACGGAGAGTCTGATAAGTAGAGAAGTTGGATTACTTTTGATTGAAGCATGGTTGAGACCATAATTTAAGGATCACTCAAATTAAGGGTCTTCGAAGAATTGATCCTTGAAAATTCACGTGCACAGTTAGGGATTTATCCAACTAAGTCAGTCATTATTGCTCGAGGATGAGCATGGTTTAAGTATAGGGGTATGACGAATCTCATATTTATCATGCTAAAACTGGTCTATTAGGCTCTGTTCCCCCAAATTCGTATGCAATAACCATTAATAAAGAATCATTAGCATCCATACATGTGTAAATCATATTTGCATTTCATCATGCATAATTGCATTAAAAATCCTGTGTAAATTGGCCCAAAAAGCAGCTAATTTCCATAATTTTTAATTAATTAATTCTAACTCCATTTGACCTGAAACCACTTTGTAATATAGATATTACTAACAAGAATAATTAAAAAATACAAAAAAATTACTAACTCAAATAAGTGTCAAATAATCCCAAAGTCTAGTTTTACATCTAACAGACTAAAACGTGCATATCTCCCTCATAAAGTGTCCGATTTTGATCTACTCACTTTTAAAGTACTCCATTTTAAATTACCTTCAAAATAAGACCAATTTCGTAAAATTCGGAGCTCATATGTGAAAGTTGGGTTTTGGGCCTCTTTTGCACATTTTAACTTTTTGCTATTTTTGACATGAGTTGTTATATAAATAATTAGGACTTTTAATTTTATTTCTTTTTCAATCATGTTCTTTGATGAAAGTTTTAATAAAATACATAAAAATCCAAATCTATATCAAGATTAAAATCAAAGAAACTGACTGTGTCCGAGTGTTTGTTGTGAGTCTGTACAAAACTTGTGTGTCTCGTACCTCTATTTTATTTCCTTATTTTCTTATTTATTAAAAATCCAAAAAAATATATTAGTGTGTCATTAATTTTCTTATATTTTATCATATTTTCCATATTTTTTCTCCTCTTTTAAACCTTAAAAAATGCAAAATCCTGAAAGTCAGTTTTTAATAAACAAAGAGACCACCAAAAATTTCACTTTGCATAGATGACCTCTTTTACTCCCAGATTCTTCATGAAAATTGTATATTTCGTTGGGACAAATCACTTTTGTGAAGGAAATTTTTCGATCCGAGGTCTCCTTCTATTTCTTTTCTAGTTTTCTTCATCTTTTTATTTTGATTTTTTGGGGTGACATGTGGCAGCCACTAGGCATGCCACGTGGCACTCCATTCCATTCTCTCTCATACCGCCCCTAGTCATGTGCATGCACGTGACCTCTCCTCCTCCTAGGTCACGTGCATGTACGTGACCAACCCCCTCTCCTTCCTCCATCAACGTCTGCCGCCCTCCACCATGCGCGACCCACGCCATTACGCGTTGCCTCCGCTCCTCCTTGATCGTTCACCTCCCCCCCCCCTCGAGTAATGCACACTCACACCTCTCTATAAAACTATGTCACTTTCCACTAAGAGCTTCATCCACCATTACAAGATCCTGAGCATAGGCAGCCACCGGTGACAGCGGGCGACTGCCTCCTCATCTCGACGTGATCCAAGGTCACCTGCGTCCTTGTTGTTGCTGCTTCTTGCGGCCGCTATGTTCAGCTCCACCGCGGCTTACAGCAACGACAGAGCTTGACAAGCTCGATCTCAACCTAGGTGTCAAACTTCACCCAGGTAATATGTTCTACTTCCTTCCTCACCAGTCCTTCAAATCCATCACCCCCATTCCATTATCTTCTTCAATCACGACCCCCATTCCAGGATACATTATCGACTTGACTCCACCTCGTGATACTCCATGTTCAGATCCTTCTTCTCTTCTTCTAGGTCTCCCCCACCTCCAACGTTTGCAAAGGTTAGAGCTTAGCTCTGATCCTTCACCCTCGCCGTCGGAGCTCCTGTCTCGATCCGTAGCCCCCAACTTGCGTGCTTGCAAGAACAACAGACCCCCATTGCACGAGCTTCCCCGCACGCCCTTCACTCCGCGCTCTGTCATTTGCCTACGCACGGCTGCTACTCCACCATCGACCATCACCTTCCAGCGACAGCCTCCTCCCCGCTCGAGCTTCTTGGTCGTGTGTTGACCGAGCCTTCACCGCCACATTCCGACCATCGACGCTCCCTAGAACTCGGTTCGCACCTCCATCATGGACAAGGTCTCCGCTCGTCGAAGTCCCATGTTCACCATCGCCCGATCACCACCATTGGATCAGGGCATTGGCCTTTGATCCAACGGCCCACTATTTGCCACGTGTTCCTACCGAGCTTCCCCTCCACGCCTGAGGCTCTGTCCCCCGGACCTCCCTACCATCGCCACGTATAGGCTCGAACGCCCGAGCCTTCGACTTGGTCTGTGCTCTGCCTCGGAGCTTCGAGCCTATGGCTTGACCCACCTAGACTCGCCCGAGCCTGTGTCTCCCTCCGACCCTCTACGGCACATGCAACGCACATGCACTAGGGCAATTTACAGAACAGCCCCCGGCATTTGATGAGATTGTAGATATACCCCTACCATGGTTAAATAACTGAATCTCCCCCTTAACATTGTGAGATTTGCATATAAGACCCCAGGAACCTTTTTGAGAAGAAACTCACATTCTATTTCATATTAGTCCCTGAATATTAATTTTAGCATAACTTTTTCATATGAACTCTCTTTTCAGTGCATAATATGTCATTTTGAAGCTTATTTCATGCTTTATCTTTTGGCATAGTTTGTAGATCTGGCGTTGTATCTAGAAGATTATTAATTGAAGAAGCATTTTGGTTTACGCAGGCTGCTTATTGATATATTGTGTCATATTTCATTGAAATTTGACAGTTTCTATTGTAGGGATTCTGTTGAGGAATTTTAAATAGATTAATTCTTTTATCATTCATGATTATTATTACTTTGAGAAAATAATCTGTTCAGGGGAAAAATCAAGGAGAAATTATTAAATTGCATAGATATTTTCGGGGAAATTTTCCTTCATTTCTCTCGTAATTATTGATCATTTAACTTGAGGATTTAATCTGTGTAGGGAATTTAATTGAGTTGAAATGAATTCAATTGACAATATTTTATGTGATTATGTGAATTAAAATAGAGAAAATTTTGGAGACAAAATCACTATGTGATTTCACTAATTGCATGATTAATCATATATCTAATTGGATTCTCATCTGCATTTGAATTTAAATTGATTATATTTCTTGGAAATTTTTATTCGATCTGTGACAAGTTTTGAGGATTAACTGATAAATTTATTTGAGGATTGATTTTTACAAATCGTTGATATTGTATTCCAACTAGAACACAGACAGAATACTTTGCATTGAGGAGAAGAGATAGGATGTGTTGTAAAGACTGCAAAGTAATCCCAGGAGAGAGTTTGACAACTCAACATCGTTTGTTAGTCTTGGATGTACAAATGAAAGGGTTGGTAAAGAAAAGGAGGGTTTCTAAGATAACTAGAACTAGATGGTGGAATCTTCCACTGAAGCAAGCGAGCTTCAGGGAGAAGGTTTTAGAAGACTTATCTTGGGATTGTAGCGGTAGCGCAAACGAGATGTGGGAGGCAGTAGCATCTTGTATCCGAAAGGTAGCTAAAGAGATGCTAGGCGAGTCAAAGGGAGGAGCTCCATGTCAAGAGGAGGCTTGGTGGTGGAGTGAAGGGGTGCAAGAGAAGCTAAAAATAAAAAGAGCTTGCTTTAAAGCTATGTCTAAGGATAGAAAAGAGGAAACTATCACAAACTACAAAATAGCGAAGAAGGAAGCAAAGAAGGCCGCAAGCGAAGCTAAGTCAAAAGCTTATGAAGTTTTGTATAAAAATCTCGACTCTAAGGAGGGACAAAAGGATATATTCAGGTTGGCTAAAGCAAGAGAAAGAAAAACCAAAGACCTTTCTCAAGTGAGATGCATTAAGGATGAGGAAGGTCATGTGCTTGTTACTCAGAATGATATAAAGACTAGATGGGAGCAGTACTTCCATAAACTTTTCATTGGGGAAGGAAATAGAGATATCACTTTGGGTGATCTAGCTTGTAGTGAAAGTTACTTGAATCATGCATGTTATAGACGGATACAGAGAAAGGAAGTAGAGGAGGCTTTGAAGGTTATGAGACCTGGAAAAGGTGTAGGACCGGATGACATCCCTGTAGAAGTATGGAGAGTTTTAGGTGAGCGTGGTTTGACTTGGCTTACGAATCTATTCAATGTTATTTGGTGAAGCAAGAAAATGCCTGAAGATTGGAGGAGGAGTATCGTGGTGCCTCCTTATAAGAATAAAGGAGACATTCAAAATTCTTCAAATTATAGAGGTATCAAGCTGGTGTGTTACACTATGAAAATTTGGGAACGTGTGATTGAAAGAAGGTTGAGGCAAATTTCCAATGTAAAAGAAAACCAATTCGGATTCATGCCAGGTCGCTCAACGATTGAAGCCATCCATTTGCTGAGGAGAACAATGGAGATTTATAGAGCTAAAAGGAAGAACCTCCACATGATCTTTATTGATTTGGAGAAGGCTTATGATTCTGCCCCACGAGAGATACTGTGGAGAGTGTTGGAGAAGAGACAAATACCTATCCTATACATTAACCTCATAAAGGACATGTATGATAGGGCTTTATCGTGTGTAAGGACCCCGTCTGGGAAGACTGGATATTTTGGCATCAACATTGGTTTACATCAAGGTTCTGCTTTGAGTCCATTTCTTTTTACTTTGATTATGGACGAGTTGACCAGTCACATTCAAGATGAGTTACCTTGGTGTATGTTATTTGTTGATGATATTGTGTTAATTGACGAGACTAGAGACGGAGTAAATGAGAAGCTTGAGATCTGGAGACATGAGTTGGAGACTAAAGGATTTCGTATAAGTAGGGCCAAGACGGAATATATGGAGTGCACCTTTGATGGAAGCAAAGGTGAAGGAATTGAGGTGAAGATTGGTGATGATAACATTCAGAAGAGAGATTCCTTTAGATATATGGGATCTATTCTGCAACATGATGGGAAAAATTGATGGAGATGTTACTAATAGAATAAATGCAGGCTGGCTGAAGTGGAGAGGAGCCTCTGATGTTCTCTGTGATAAGAAAATTTCTTTAAAAATTAAAGGAAAGTTTTACAAAGTAGCTGTGAGACCTGCTATGCTTTATGAATCTGAATGTTGGCCTGTGAACCATAGACATGTGCAGAGAATGAATGTAGCATAAATGAAAATGTTAAGGTGGATGTGTGGACACACACGTAAAGATCGGATTCGGAATGATGCAATCGGAAAGAAAGTTGGCGTAGCTTTGATCGAGGATAAGATGCGAGAAAACCGCTTAAGATGGTTTGGACATTTGCAAAGAAGATCAGCTGATGCACCAGTTAGGAGATGCGAGTATTGGGATGTTGAGCCGGCTAAGAGAGGGCGAGGATGTCCCAAGAAGTGTTGGAAAGATACCATACGAAGGGATCTTAGTTTTGTGGATGTAAGATCGGGATTGGGCCAAGATAGATTTGAATGGAAGTGAAGAATCCATGTGGCCGACCCTACATAATTGTGGGAAAAGGCTTTGCTGCTGTTGTTGTTGATACTGTATTCCATTCTTCCTTATGTTAGCTTTCGTTAACTTCGCATAGCATTTTCATCTTAACGTTTCTATTATTTTCTGACATAAAACTTAATCAAACAATTAAATAATTATATACTTTAATTTAAACCCATGTAACTAAAAATCATCGTTCCCTGTGTTCGACCTTGGTAGACTTGCCAAGTTAAAATTGTTGTTCCACAACATCCAAAGATTGTGGGTTTTGATCGACCATTTTTCGCCTCCTATACTACAATTCTCTATTATTAAAGAGGTGGATTTCGCTTTTATCATAGAGGACATCGTAGTTTTTTATTTGAATTTCAATTTAGTTGAATCGTAGTCACGTGCATGTACACATGCTTGTTGGGTTAATTGCAAGCTTTTCCTAGTGCTTTTTTGTGCTAATGAAATAGAGGAAGTTTTTGGATATTTGCAAATATACCCTTGTGAATTCGCATCACATGTGACGTACGCATTGCTCTAGACTTTTCATGTTTTGGGCCCTGTGTCTATTGTGTGCTATTGTTTGGCCCCAGAATTTTAAATAATTACATTCATGTTCTTTGTTCACTATTTAATTTTTATATTTTATAATGATTGCAACAAATGTTAGATTAAATCCAAAACTTCCCTTAAAAAACATATTTAGTACCTTCATGTGTTTTATTTAAGAATTAATTTTTGTTTATTTTTTCTTTTATATGATATTATTAAAAATAACAAAACAGTATAAAACTCCCTATTTGACTTGCAAAATTCATAAAAATTTGAAAATGCCTTAAAAATAAAAAAATAGGATAGCTTTATTTTGACTTGTTTGATTTTTTTATAAATTTTCATCTTATTTGCTTTTATATAACTCTAAAACTTTGCAAACCCCTAAAAACACCAAATCACATAAAATATTTTTAAAATCGAAAAATTGTTTTCTTGCTCTATGTTTGTAGATATTTCAGTATACTTTTTGATAAAAAAAATATCCTCACAGAGTTTTTATGTTATTTTGTATTTTTATTTTGAAAAATACTCCTGGATATGCACTATTTATGTTTATCTTAGCTTTTTGGTTTTTTGAAAATACATGAATATTCCAAAAACCCTCTCCCAAAAATCCACGATAATAATATAAAATAAATAAAACACAAAAATATTTTTATTTTGTATTTTTGAGTACTTTTATTATATTGGAAAAATCCAAAATAATTACTGGTGTGCCTTGTTTACTTTTTCTTTAGTTGTCTTTGTTTGAAAATTAAAAATATAAAAATCATAAAAACCACAAAATCATAAAAATAAAAATCCTTTGACTCGCTTGAATTGTCTTGCAAGGTTTAATTGTGCTCCTTGTGTTCGACCTTGGTCGCTATAACAGCTTAATAAAAATAGCTTAAACCACTTGCTTTACTATCTTGATTCTTTTTGTGCCTGAATAAAAAAATTTTCGATTTCGGCTTGGTTAATTTGGGCACAACAACACCATAATCAATTCCTTAACCTAAGTTAGCCCAACGGGAAACCACCGGTACTTCAGCTGTTGCTGCTTTCTTTTTATTATTTTATGTTTTTTTCCATTTTTTGTATTTTTATTGGTACTTCTTCTTCCTCACCCGGCCTGACTCTAGTACAACTGATGTAGAAGAAGATGATTACTTACCCGTGGAAGTTTTATTTTGTCCCTTCATGATGGAAAAAGGATACAAAATCCTATCGCTCATGAGAGTAACAACATTAGATAAAAGCATATCATGAATATTTGACTCAGCCTGGGTTTAAACGGGACATCACAAGCTACCTGCTCTCGCCTTCTGAAATTGTTGTTTGGATTGGACTCCAGTTGTGCCAGAATTGGTGTATTAGCAGTGGCGAGGTCATCTATCATCTGACTCATCTCTGCAAGTATCTTTACTGCTTGATCCAAACAGTCCAAAGTCGGGTTCATAGGAAAGGGCAACCTCATATGGCTCAACGTGCTGGACACGCTGAGACTGGGAATGATGTGTAGGTTGTGAGTAGGAATGCTGAGAAAATTGGGGAGAAGACTAGTATTTTTAATGCTGAGGAGGTTTGTATTGATAAGGAACAATTTTGTTAGGGCGGTATTGTAGTTGTTGGTATTGATTATGTCTCTAGCCCTATTGATATGGCTGAGACTACTTGTGGTGAGGTTATTGGTTCCCTTAAATAAATCACCCTCCTTGCGGTTGAGGGAATGGATGAGAGTTGGCAGGCTGTCTTTATTGAAGTCCACCTGTATGGGCCAGCTGTGCATCATTAGACCAAACTCCATTCACCTCTTGAATGAGAGGTGGTGGAGAAGAGCATGGATCTGAGAAATCTGGGGCTCTGGTTGGTACACAAACAATTGTTGTTGTGACTACTGAGGCGATGATGGCTTGGGGCTTGCACGTACTAAATGTGTTAAACTATTAGCTGTGAAGGACTCTACTAAGGAGGTTGTGGCTATGTTAGCTTCTTCATCTTAGCTGGAGTTGAAGCTAATGTAGACACAGATTAGCAGGCATTGATTGTGCTTACCAGCAACTCTAGGTACTTGATAATCTGATATAATTTGTCCAAATTTTGGGTCCTCTATTAGATCATAGTGAGCTTCTCAAGATCATCTGATCGCTTCTTAATGATATCCACCTTGTACAGGTTGCTCCCTATGATGCTCAGATTGGAGCTTTCATCCCTGTTCGGTTCATGGGATGTTGCCATATGCACTGGCTTCTTATGAATTTATGGTTGCTGCTGATAAACACGAGACGACGAGAGGGAAGCTTCTGCTTCTACCATTTCTTCAAAAATCTACCATGTGATGTCCTTGTCCTTGTTGAAATGCGACCTGCCACAAGTGGTATCAATGAGTTGTTGGCTCTCAAGAGTGAGTCCCCTAAAAAAGTGTTGGACCAGGATGGTCCGTTGGATGTCATGGTGGGGATAATTCTCTTGCAGATCTATGAACTGCCCCCAAGCCTCATGAATGGATTCATGGGTGGCTTGGGAGAAGTTGGCAATGTTGGCACGCATCCGATTTCGGTGCCCTAGAGGGTAAAACTTGTGCAAGAAGGTAGACTTCAGCTCCTCTCAGGTGGTGATGACCTTCCCTAAATGATTGATCTAGTGAAGTGCCTTATCTTGATGGCTGAATGGGAAAGCCATCAGTTTGACTACACCTAACGGGATGCTAGGGTAGTACATGGTTCCATAGAAATGCCCAAATTTTTGAAGATGGACTCATGGTTCTTCATTGGAATTCCCATGGAAGGTGGGAAGAAGAGCCAAGAGTTGAGGCTTCATCACAAAATGGGAACGAATAGTTAGGATCTGAATCCATTCGGTCACGTGTCCAGCTCTGGGGTTATATGTCTCCTTGAGAATCGACTTGGGCCACTTTTCTCTTAGTTAATCAGCTCCACCTCCAAGGGGTTCATCTTCTCTCTCTTCCTTGAATCCTCCTCCTTGGTTTTCTCTCTCCCTCTCTCTCTCTCCCCTCAGATCATTCAGCATGTTCTGAAAGGTGACCTAAGCCAATGCTTGGTTGGTGAACTGTTGTTGGATTGCCTGTATAGAGGCAAGGAGTTGAGCATTCACCACATTCTAATCCGGTTGATGGCATGTATGCAGCTATTGATATTGAGGTCCCTTTCCTTTTCCAATAGGATCCATCTATTTCTCTCAGTTGGAATCTGACAAATCATATGCCTCTAGATCAGGCTCTTGATCTGCACAAGGAATGATGCACGATCAGTCTAAATTGAAGCACCTGATGGAAAGAATCGTTTTGTTTTGGTCAACTAGAATTTCATTAAGGATGGAGATGTATCTGGAGTGAAATTAATTCCATCCAAAATAGGCAGATTTTAGGACAAGAGTACCCTAGTTTTTTGAAGAAGGTGAGGAGTCTGGAGAGCAGTTCATGGATTCCAAATCATGATCTCGGTAATCATCCCAAATTATTGGAGAGGATGACCACATGGAATCGGTGTGGGTATCGGTGGAGTCCCGACTAAGCCATCCATGAGTCACCATTTCGAGGGTAGGAAGGAAGAACAAGAATGGATGAATGACATGGACGTCAACAAGAAATAAGAGGAGTACAAAAAAGTAGGATGTCTCAATGCGAGGGGGGTTCAAATGAGAATAAAAGAAGAGAAAATGAAGGGCATTTTTTCTCAAGTATGCAAGACTTGATCTTTGACTTCAATCTAAATCAAGCAAACACCGGGCAAGTTGTGGGTTCACCAACTCAACTAAAGTGAAGTCATAAGCATTTGGTTATTTTTATCTTTTTAATTTTATGGTTGTTTTGCAGGAAAATCTTTTAACAAGTCCTTATGAGGGGTTATGCCTATAGGAGTGTGTACTATTGGAAAAGTACCCCATACTTCTTCCACCTCATTTGTAATATGTGATCTACATACTTTGAGGTCCTTGATCTCGTTCATGGGCGCCAAATAAATAGAGAAATGAATCCAATAAGTGAAACTAATAACCAATAGATGAAATTAATACTTCCCTCGCAAGTGGGGTATTCGGTCGCAAGACAATAAGTCATACACCCTCATGAGGGTGTGTCCTATGCTCAATACTTCAGAACAAGTAGGATGATCCACACAAGGCGAGAACACCGCCATCTACAAGGCCCTACTTGACCATGTACAATAGAAGCCCCATTACTTCACCAACCTAGGTGATAATCAAGGCTTAGATCGTGTTTTTGGCTTTAGTCCTTATGGGGTCATGCCTCACTCAGACTGAATAGGTACCTGAAAGCAATGAGGGCTTTATGAACCCAAAATAAAGATGTACATTACAATTTTAATTAAGGTCAAAGTTTTATTATCAATCCCCTTATTTTAATTTTTTGGTATTCACTTTTTTGGGTACTTTTCAAAGTAAACCCCCTAGCAATTTTTTTTATTTCTAATCCTAATATAAAAAAATGGGAGACGATGGAAAAGCAATGCAAGTGGATACGAAGTGGAGATCTCACTCTCGTATCAAATGATAAATGCAAAGTAAGAAGACTCACAGTGCTTCCCAGTGCTCTCCATGTTGAATGCAAGGTAGAATTGAAATATTTACACTAATCTAAGCTATATGCAAAGAGATAAAGCATCCTAAACAAGAATTGTTATTATCGGGAAGAACCGAATGCCAATCCTCAAATATAGATCCTAAATGTCCTATCTTGGAGACTCCTCGGTGCTCGCTACAATGGATCCTACAAGCATTGTGTGGAGTCTCTCATGGCTCGTGGTTCCAAATCCAAGTAATTGGTAATTAATTATTTTACTAGATCCAAGCGTAGAAGACTATTGGAGCATGATTCTAATTAAGTTAGGGACCTAGATACCAAGTTAAACAATCCTAGATCTAGGGTCTCTATCACATAAAACAAAGAAAAAGAAAGGCAGAAAACTCAAAAATTCGTAAACAAGATAAAATAAAGCGTTGAAAATACAAAAAACTATGACAAGCCCCCAAGATGAGCAGACACCCAGACAATGGACCTCCCTCGTGAAGTGTGGCAGTGTCCAAAGTTTAAAATTATTACACTTAATTATACAAAAATAAAAGGGAAATCACTCTCTCACAGAATAAAACAAACAATTAGCTAGAAGAGTTGGTCCTCCATCTCTCTCTGTTTCTATCTCATGCTCTCTCCTAGTTGGCTCATAAGTAGAAGTTCATACCTCCTCGTGGTCTGGGTGTATTCACCTCCTAAGAAGGGGTCGTTGCCACGTGGTCCCTTGCAATAAAGGCCAGCGAAGACAATATGGTTAGAATAGATCAAATAATTATAAAAAATAATGATAAAAAAAATAAAAATAATGTACACAAGTATACACAAACAGTTGCGTTGTCCGTTGCTCCCTTACAACGGTGTCATTTGATTGATCGGGAATATTAGAAGAACTATCTTGTGGTCCACACAAGGAGGGATCAATAGTCGTTGTGATGACAGCTCTCGAAGTCTCAACGATTAAATCAACAATCAACCCACACAATAAATTCAAGCAATCAAGAGCAAGTGTGAATCAAAATTTATTATAATCCTGCAAAAAAAGTGTTTATAGTGGACATGTAGGAAATAAGTCAAACACATGGAACACGTGACATAGCAGGTATATTATTTATAAATAAATAATATAAGTGCATGTGTATATAAGTATGCACAATATCAATTAATGTGTTGTGGGTTTATTCAAAAATATTTTTTAAATTAATTAAACTGTCTCTTTTTCAGTTTAATTCCTACTTTTTAATTCATTTTTAGTATATAACAATATATAAATATGTATATAAGATATATATATAAAGGTATATCATGTTATATGTTATATATAAGTGATATATACTAGAATACATATGTTAATTATACAAAAATAGAAAATGACAAAAAGAATAATCCTTTTAATTTTTTAAAGGTTTGAAAATATTTATAAAGTCATTATAATAGTTACTAATAATATAAACTATATATAATAATGTATAGGTATATATAGACCATATAAGGTATTATAATTATAAATGTAACTATAAATAGTCAAGAATTACCAAATAAAATGTTTTTATGTTTTCTAAATATTTTTTCTATTTTTGTAATTTTTAGGGAATTTTTGCTATGTTTTGGATTTTTAAAAATAGAAATAAAGTAATATAGAACTTTTTGAATTGGCCAAATTGATTTGAGATTTTAAAATAGAAAATGTCCAAAAATTATAAAAACTAATTTTAATACATACAAATATCTATATATAAAAAATATAAGGTAGAAAACTATTTTTCAATTTTTTAGAAAATATTATATTTTTTAGAGTTAGCATGGATTTGCTAAAATTGTGTGTTTCTTTTGTGATTTTTTGTGATATTTGGTTCGGAGTGATAAAATTGACTAATAAAAAAATATGCATTTTTTGTTTTTTTATAAAAGGCTTTAGTGGGAAAAGGCTTTGTTGTTGTTATTGTTTTAGCAAAGGATCTATAATTTTTTTGGATTTTTCAGTCAAACAAGGAATAAAATAGCACTTTCTATTTTTAATAAATAGTAAATGCAGGAAGAATGTAAAATGAAATATATAACATGAAAAGTGGCAAATCATGCACTTATACCTATTTTGGTAAATTTTTCGAGAACATGAATTATTTTTAATAAGATGAAATGCATAAATAAAAGTAAATCAATCTAGCAGGGGTATATTTGCAAATAAAAGATTTCACAAAGGCACGTGCAAAATAACAACAAAAATTACAGTACAACTTGATTTTTAGATACTAAATAATAAATGCAAGACTTGAAGGGGTACACCTTCAAAATGACCCCTCACATGAGGGTCCACGTGAGGCGACCTAGTACTGGACTAAAGTACAAAATCAATAAGCACCAAAGGAATACATGAAAAATGTTCATGAAGTTTTTATACTTAATTAAATATTTATAGGACCTTTTACAAATAACAAAAAGGCAGAAGGAATTGGTTGCAAATTTATCACTTAAGTCATTTCATCTAACCGCTGTTGGCACTCCACATGATTGATCCCATGGTTCCTGGTATGTACCCCTTTGAATAAGATGAATGGCCCATAATAGATTTGGGTTGTGTTCCTGATCAGACGATCAATGAAGGAGGAGGAGGAACACCTGATGAACTCAGGCCCGGCAAGTTTGGATCGTACGTTTCTCCTTGCTTTAGCATCCTCTTCTTGATCCAATAGGTGCAACAACTTGTTGGAGCTCTTCCGCGTGTGCAGGTGGGCTTGGATAGGTTCGAGGGAGCTCCGATTGCTAAGATGGTTTCAGAAGACTCTATATGGGTCTTCATTATGTGTAACATATTCCAAAATAACTCTTGGCTCGAGGGCTACGTCCTCGAACTTCAGATGAATCTAAAGATGATGTGGAATGAGGTGGCGATGGTGCTCCGATGAGGGTCGATGGACTGGAGCTCAACTCCTATCCATGATGATATGGGTGGAAAAGAGGGATAATTGATGGAGAAGATGTATGGGATCGATGTGGAGTGAAAATTAGATCGAATTAACAATCGGGTCACGTTGAATCAACCCGAAGATCAATCTCTAGGAAATTGAGGGTTTTTTATTTTTAGACTGAAATTGAAGTGTGGTAATTGAATTTGAATTAAATATATACCAAGGAATGGAAGAAGGATGCCTTGACTCGACCGAGATTGAGTAGGTTGAACCAGCTGGCGAAGCTCCTTCGCTGATGGTTCGATCTTACTCCTCCGATGATGCTCCTCGCTGTAAAACCTCCTGATCTCAAGATGTTACCGAGAAGAGGAGAATGTAGTTGCTCTGAGGGGCTAAGAGTGCGCGAAGAGTGATAAAAATTAGAGGTAGAGTTGGAGGGACTTATAAAAATTAGGGGTAGACTTGAAGGCAGATGATCATGGCCTCAAGGGAAAAAAGGGAGAAGAACCTAAGTTTAACACATTAGAGCTCGAGGAAGAGAGAAGGGTCCAGTTGATCGAGCTCAACTAGAGGAGGCTTCTGGTTGGTCCACGTGGACCAAACGAAAAATTACTTGGAAGAAAATTATTGTAATATCAGTAATAAGTAACAAATGATTTAAAATTAATTTTTATTAAAACAAATACAATGTTTGTATTATTGTATTTTATACATATTTTATTTTTTTGAAGATTTTTATTACAACTTAGTATTTATAAGTAAAATATAGGTATAAAGACCTATGTGTTGACATTTTTATTATGTATTATATATTTGGGTTTTTATTGGTTGTGTCCCTTTGAGATATTGCAATATCAGTTATGTCCCTCTCTTTTTTGGAATATCAGTTGTACCCCTACCTTCTTGCAAAATTCACAGTTTTGCCCTTTTATAATATTAGTCATGGCATGCTTTACCATAAAAGAAGGACAGAAGTGTGAATTTCATAATAAGGTAGTGGTACAAATGATATTCCAAAAAAGGAGGGGCATAACATATATTGCAATATCTCAGTGGGGCAAAGCTGATAAAAACCTTATATATTTTATTATTTTATATATTTTTAATTTATATAAATACATATTTAATTATTTTTACTGTATTTTTTTGACTCTATTTGTACATTTAATTAATTATGTACATATATACTGTAGATATATATAAGTATATTTTACATATATATATATATTTAAATGTGTTATATATTTTGATTTATTCAATGATTTTATTTTATTGTAATTATGTACATATGTTTTAAATAAATATTTCAAATTTTATAAAAATACAAGAATTTTAAGAAAATAAAGAATAAATTTATTGAATAAAATATACATGTGTAATGTATAATAGGTACCCAAAACTAAAATTTGCATTTTAACTCCAAGTTGAGTAAAACTACCTTCATTAAAGAGATCATCAAAAGTTATATACAATCAAATTTATTTTGGTCAATTTTGATACATTATGGAGAAGATACAAGCCTGTGACATTTTTATTTTGTCTTTTTATTTTGTGTGTCTCGGGGACACTGCGGTTATTTTTCTAAAAACTCAATTTTGTATTTTCTTTGTATTTTTATCAACAATATTACATATTTAAAGTTTGTCGATTTGAGGTATGCATAATAAAGAATAAAATAGGTCAAAATCAATTATTGATGAATTAAACATTAGGATCTTGATGTTTTTTTGTACAATTCATCTGCCTTATATCCCCCTACTCTATTCCCTGTTGACCAAGTCATCATGATGACTTGGTCTTGGGGTCTAGGGTCATTACATACCTACGGTATCTCACTTATTTTTCTTTTCTTCCTTTATTCTTTAACTTTAGAATTAAATATACTGTATTTTATAAAATATTCTATATAATTTATACATTATTTTAAAATTAATGATATATGCATGCGTTTAGCTAGGGATTTAAGGCCAAACTAAAAGAATAAAGGTGATGAATTGGATATTCATCAGTGGAGGAAAGGGAGGATGTTGGGGTGGAGGAGGAGGATGGGGAGGAGGATAAGGTGGTGGGGTTGAGGATCGAGAGGATGGGGAGGAATGACCTTCCAACCTATTATTTAAAATTTAATTACCATTGTGTCCCCAAAGTTAAAGTTCATTTACATTGAGGATGGACGGCAACTAACTTGATGGGTGCAAGTGATAGAACGACAAGAAGTCAGGGGCACAACTGATATTCCAAAAAAAGGGGAGGGTCAACACTTAAATGCAAGGGTCTTTCTTCAATTTCTGGAAATTTAACATAACTTAAAAGTTAATCCTTACAAGGGATTATTTGCAAAATGGGCACTTTGTTAGGTTGTGTTTACAAAGTATCCTAGACGCATGTGCAGGCCACGTGGTTCCTGTCCTTTCAAAAAGGCAAGGGGCTGTGATGATGGGGAGGAGTC
This sequence comes from Ottelia alismoides, assembly GCA_037367405.1. NCBI lineage: Eukaryota > Viridiplantae > Streptophyta > Magnoliopsida > Alismatales > Hydrocharitaceae > Ottelia > Ottelia alismoides. The sequence continues at coordinate 158,137 of JAZKJV010003029.1, forward strand.
AATCAACATGGCTGCTAGCCATTCACCCCTTCTACCTTTAACTTCTTTGTTAGTTCTATCTTGGGGTGCAAGGGGAGGAGCATGTGATGAGCAGCTCTAACTTAAACCACAACTGGTGGTGTTGCGAATGGGGCATGACTTTCGATGTTTCTTTTGGTCCATTTTGAACTCTGATGGGTGGTTCCAGATGATAAGAGTTCCAGCTGCGATGGTGGAGATGGGGCATGAAGAAGTGGTTGGTGGCTTCTCAAGTGTTGGGCTCTGACGCATAGTTGCGAGACCTACATGAAGGATCGATGGGCTCGAGGTTCATGTATATCAACCAATGATTATTTGGGTGACCAAGCTCAGATACATGGGGACTAGGAGATGGGGGTCTGCTCCTTACGCGATGGGAGAAGGAGTTGCGTTCTCTTTAATTATGGAAGATAGAAGAAGAACTGGAAGAAGGGGTAGGTGATGGCAATGGCATCACATGTTGAATGGGTGGTGATGGGTTCTCACAGGGGAGGACTGGAAGGCTGGCAGGAAAGAAGGGATGATCACCAAAGTTTGGTGGTCGGAGGACCACCCAATATTAGCCTCCACGCTCCAGCGAGAAGGAGCGGAAGCTCGACAAGCTCGGACTTGATGTATGGGGGTTTTACTCCATGGATCTCATTAGATGCTCAACATTGATCCCATCATCGCCTCAAGGTGAACGAAAGCTCACTGTCATCGGGAATAGTAGACCAAAGCTGGGGATCAAGGGATGCAACTGGAGGATGGATTGAGAAAATCCCATTGGATGGGTTTTAAACTTGATGTTCTAGGGGGTACGTGTGTGGAGGCATGACGGGAGGAGCAAGTGACGAGGGCGGCTCTGAGGACTATGTGAGGAACAATGGAATAATGGAAGGTGACATGAAGAATGGGGAGTAGCACGGTGTTGCAGGTGTAGGTCTAGAAAATAGGGAGAAAAAGGGTCGATTGGTATAGATAATTGGCATGCCTAGGGAAGGGGGCAGTTGATTGCAGGTCAATAGAGAGGCCAGGGCAAATATGGAGGCATCACGTGGCATCTCTAAAAATTTAGGAAAATAATAAAATAAGGATAAAATAAAATAGAAGAAGGTAGAATTTCGGAAATTGGTCAATATGAAAGTTGTAGATCACAATGAGATCTTCAACTTTCGTGAAGGAACCAAAATCTATAAATGTAATTTACATATAGGTATATTTTTTGAAGGTATCTTGTAGGTATAAGATGCTCATTTTTGAGATTTTATTTTTTCTTTTATTTTAATTTTTATGTAATTATTTATAATATAAATTAAAATAACAAAAGCAAATAAAAAAAATTTAAATGAGGAAAATATGTACACAAAATGACGAGATTATGAATATACAATAATGCAGGTACCCAACTACCCGAAAAGCCAACTTTTGTATTTTAACTCTTAATCAATCAAAAACTACCTTCTTTGAAAGCTAATTTTATTTATAGGACAATGAAAGTAAGTTTGGTGAATTTCGAGTATATATGGAGAATATAGAAAGTTTCTTTTCTACATCATGCCTTTTTCTCAATGTTGTATATTTTGACATGTACCTTTTTTTGTGCATTTATTTTTTAGATTTAAAACTTACTTTTTTTGTACAAGTGTTTTGCAGGAAGAATTTTGGTTTGACATCATTTATTGCCTTAATAGAATTGTGTATGATTTGTACATTTGTAAAATAGGTTTGTAATGATGAACACATATACAATGTAAGGTTTTGTCTTATGTTTTTGGCCTTATCTCCCTCTAATTTATTCCTTGTCGACAAGTCCAATGCTTGTCCATGTCTTGGGAGTCAAGCTAGGTCTAAATCCACTATGTGGGCTCGGACCTTTATGTTCTTTCTTTTCCTTATTCTTTATTCTTGGATTTTAGCTGTAACTTATTGATAATTATATAATATTAGTGCATAATGTACAATGTATAAAATTTGCAAGTTAGTAATTATTTACATGTATTTCGCTAAGGAAATGGCTAAAATGGAAGAATAAAGATGTTGAATTACATATTCATCAAATACCCACCATTTTGAAGGCATAGACACCCAAACAAGCTTGTTCTAAAAAATTTCAAGTTTTTATTATAATAATATCTTGTCTTGTTTATACAACACTAGTTAGCAGATGATCGACATGAAAAATATTGCATTATGAAATAATCTGTGTTTATTCCAAGATATCTTGAAAACATACGAGGTTTAGGAGCAATCATATTTTCTTGATGCAAATATGAGGGCCAGCAGCAATAATCTTTGGAAAGTTGAAAGATTAATAGAGTCAAACATATCAAACAAGTTAGCTTGAAAGCATGCATATTTTCTTGATGCAAATAATTTTTTTGGTAAAAGGGTAAAACTATATATTTCCAAAAAGAAGACCGAACAAATTACATACAATTAGGGCTCCCCGAGCACGGAAAAACATCATATTAGAACACAGGATATATACCGCGACAAAACTCAATGGCCCTACAGAAATCTGAGTAAGTTGAAATTTCGAGATATATCCGCAATGGTACGTTCCGTGGCCTGAAGAGTCGAGGAAGACCAGGCGAGGTTTCTCTCCCTCCATATATGCCAAATCGTTAGACCAAGAAGCGCAGCCGTTACTGATCTGACCTTGGATGTAGGCTAATTGCGGATCCAGGAGATGATATCGGCAAGAAGAAGCGAAGTAGGTGCTTCAATATCCATGGCCGAGCAGACGCCAATCCAAACCGAGGAGGAGTAAGGGCAAGAGAGCATAATGTGCTCGTGGGATTCCGGACAAGCTAAACATAGGGGACAGGAGGAGGGGAGATCCAGACCAAAGGATCGCAGCCGATCCAAAGTGGGGAGACGACCTGAAATGGCACGAAATAGGGTGACGACACACCTGGGAGGTATGTTTTTGTTCCACACTATAGCAAACCAATCAACGGGAGAGCCACGGGGGTGAAGGAGATTGAAAGCGCTTGTGAAGAAGTATCCTTTGGAGGAGTTGGACCAGATTGGTGAGGGGTAGTCACCCCTGATTGCGGGGCGGATTTTGGACCTGTAAACAACCATAATTCGCCAAATTCTGGAAGAGGAAATAGAGGCGTTGACCTCCCAAAAGGATCTCATTTTTAGGTACATAGCGCGCAAATATTCCGCCCAAATAGAGGGACCGGCAGTTAGGAATCTCCAGATCCATGCCACAATCATAGCATCCCTCAAAGAGCACAAGGAGGATAGACCCATCCCACCTTCCTGCCTGAGAAGGAAGATCTGGTGCCACGAGATATCATGTCGATCACGGCCCCAAAGGAAATTGGCGCACAACTTATCCAGCCGACGAACCGCGGAGAGGGGAAGGAGCGTGCCAGCCGTCCAGTAGAGCAACAGCCCACGGATCACCGTATTAAGTAACTGAGCGCGGCCAGCCATGGAGAGACAAGATGCGCTCCAACCATTGAAATAATTCCTAAGCCGGTCTTCCAACATTCTGGAATCAGAGCAGCGCGAAAAAGAGGTGGCAAGAGGTAGGCCCAGGTAAACCGACGGCAGGTAATGTTGGAGCAAGCCAAGTCGCAGTGTAGTGGCAAAATGAAGGGTTGCCGACTTGGGCCGAATAATCTTACTCTTCTTCGTGTTCATCTTAAGGCCAGAGAGAGCCTCAAAGTCGTTCATGATTTCCTTCGCAGCCTCAAGGGAAGCCAAGGAGCCTTTGCAGAAGATAAGGACATCATCAGCATCTATTAGGTGCGAGGGGGCCTTGGTACGTCCACGCCCCATAGATTTGAAGCGACCATTAATATCCGCCAAGTTCAAGATTCCATGCCGATAGTGAATAAAAGGGGGCTAAGAGGATCGCCCTGACGAAGTCCACGGGTTCCCCTGAACATACCATGAGGGGAACCATTAATGAGAATGGAGAACAAGCATGTAGTGATGCAATTTTTGATCCACTCAATCCATTTTTGCGGGAAGCCCATCTCCCAAAGAGAGTGGAGAATAAAAGAATGTTCCATGGAATCAAAGGCTTTGGATATGTCAATTTTGAGACAAGCTTTGTTCCTGGATGCTCTCCTATCGAAGCCCTGAAGGAGCTCATGAGCAAGACGAATGTTGTCACCAATGGCTCTGCCCTTTATAAATGTGGATTGGTTAGGAGATGATAGCAGGGAGTACCACGGCTAGGCGAGTAGCCAGGACTTTAGAAAATGTCTTGTAAATGACATTGCAACCGGAGATGGGCCTGTAATAGCCAATGGATGACGGGGAATTGACCTTTGGAATGAGAGTAATAAAAGTGTGGTTTACCTCCCTAACCATGCTCCCGCCGTTGTAGAGGAAGTGGATAGCATCTGTGACTTCTTTCTTGATGAGCGGTCAGTGATATTTAAGAAAAAATGAGTTAAAGCCATCCGGTCCTGGCGCTTTGGAGGAGCCAATAGAGGATAAGGCCTCCCAGATCTCCACCTCATCAATCGGCCGAATCAGCTCCAAACAAGCATGCGAGCTAAGACGAAACTTAGAAGGCGGGAAGGGGGGCGCATCAAGGGGAGGAGCATCGGGCGAAAGGAGGCACTTGAAGTGCCCAATAGTGGCTACAGCAATCTCAGCGGGGCGCTCAACAACCAAGCCGTTAGGATCCAAAAAATTGGAGATGCAATTAGCGGAGCTTCTGGATTTCGCTGATAGATGGAAGAAGCGCGTATTATGATCACCCAGGTTTAACCAGTCAACTCTGCTCTTCTGGCGCCACACGGATTCAAGGTCCTCATCCAAAGTCATGAGGTGCTCTTTCACATCAGCTTCAAGTTGGGCATGGTAGGGATCGAGGGGCATTGATGCCATCATCTCCGAGATTGCCTTAAGAAAGTCCATAGTAAGTTTATTTTCTTTGAAGACGTTTTCCTCCAACCGAGCCCATTTCTTAAGCGCCATTTTGACATTCTTAAGCTTGCAGGAGAGAATGAATAGTGGATTACCGAACACAGGTGCACCCCCAGCCATTTTCAACACAATCCAAATAGCCGGGACGACCAACCTAGTAGTCGAAGTATCGGAATGGGACCCGCTTAGGGGAAAGAGGGCAGAAGACCACCCGCATAGCCATGTGATCTGAGTGGACCATAGGTGAATAGTGCAGTTTAATCGCGGGCAGCAAGGAGATGAGCACCTCATTAGCCAGGGCACGGTCCAAGCGAGCCGCAATACGGGTAGGCCCAATCGAGATATTTGACCAAGACCACGAGTTGCCTCTTGTCTCAAGGTTGGATAACCCGCAATCAACCAAACAGTCGTTGAAATGCTCCGAGGGTCGATAAGCAGCCGTACGACCCCCGATTCTCTCATGAGAGAATCTAACAACATTAAAGTTTCCCAGGACAAGCCAGGGCCCCTCAACTTGCGAAGCCATCATACGAAGGTGAGACCATAGATTCATCCTCGTAGTGTGGTCGTTAGCACCATAGATGACCGACAGGAATAGCACGAAGCCCCCCGCATTGGAGCAGCACATGGTCAAAGACTGTGCGTGGACCCCAATTAAGTCACATGACCATGAATTAGAATTCCAAAGGAAGTAGACCCTTCCTAACTCTGTATTGTTATTAAAACTGTTCCATCCTCGTGGGATAAGCTTCTCAAATCTTCCTCTGTTTGTCGGCCTGATTTTTGTTTCAACGAGACCAATCAATTCCGCATTCGACCCAATGAATTCTTTCATAATTGCTTTGAACTTGCTGGGCTTATTCAGCCCACGCGAGTTGCAAACAATTACTTACATTAAAAAAGTGAGGAGGTGGGAACCGGGTGCCCCTTTTGCTTTGGTTGAGATCTCGGGAGCTTTTTCTTCTTATGGGTTGCTGTTAACCAAGCCTGATTAACTTCAGCAACAATAGAATTATTGGTTTCCAAAACAGAAGCATGTGCATTGGTCTCCAAGGAGGGCCGATTGAGGTCTATAAAGCTTGGAATAGCAGATCCAGTGGCGGCGGAATCCGCCTTCTTTGCTGCGGATGCCATCTTCTGGAGGAAGTGTTTGGAACCGAAAGGAAAGGGGGAGGCAGGCATTCCATTAGTATGGGCCCGTCTGTGGGCTTTTGGAGGAACCACATTGCCATCAGAGCTGAGGTAGGCAGAGGCTCCGGGGGGACAGGAAGCGACAGCTGGATCATCATTGGGAGCGATGTCCAGAGGGAAGAAGGGATGCTCAGAGGGGAGGGGGTCCCCAAGGGGTTGTTCATCAATAACATTATCCAGGACGTCAGCTTCCCCAAGGGGCTGGGGCTGGTTCCCGCAGTCCACAATGATTTCCGAGTTGAGATCGGAGATGAGAGGTTGAGAGCAGAAATGAACCTCGAGGGGATTGGATGCAATCACCTGGACGGGGACTTGTTCTCGTGTATCCATGGCAAGAACAACCTCCGGGTTATTTGCTGGAGCCTTTTCCGCAGAAGGACAGTTGTGAGTAGAGTGACCAAATGCAACACAACAATCACATCGAGGGGGAACCCATTCCAATTCGACCCCAATTTCTTGACGGGAGCCGTTATAGAAGACCAAGGGAACAGTTTTGGGAATAGGCAACGATGTGTGTATGGAAACACAGCATCGAGCAAATCCAACATTCCTGCTAGTGGCGGTCGCCGCATCCATGAACAGAGGAGTGCCAAGAACACTGGCGAGCTTATTAAGAATGATCTCAGAACAATGGCCGAGGCTTAGGCCATGGAACCTGACCCATAAGGGTATTTCTGAGAGGAGATCTCGCTCGAAACAAACAGTAGAATCCCATTTCCTAAGGACCATGAATCTACCTTGGAATAGCCAAGGTCCAGCCGCAATGATCCGGTCACAGTCCGACACATTTGGCAGTCTCAGATAATAGAAACCATTAGGGCGAGAAACAAGCTTGTATTGACCGGAGGGTTTCAATACCTTGTCAATGAAGGCAACAAGATGTTTGTAAAATGGGCGCGTCCTCATTACATAGAAGATGATTGTGTTCTCCCACAAGCAGTCAAGAGTCCGTGTTTTCTCCTCCGAAACGAACATAATTTTTTGACCATTGAGGACGACCGGCGGGACGAAGTTGAGGGGCCTAGCGGAAGAGGCGGGAGTGGGTTCAGACCCACAGATATCCTTCCAGGACGGGCGACCCAAGGGGGAAGAGGACGCCGCAGGGGGGAAACATGAGCGGGAGTGTGGGAAACATGAGCGGGTGGAGGCTTTGGAGGTGGCGGTTGCTGGGGAGGTGGGGCTGGAGACGGAGACGGAACCGATGAAGCTACGCCAAAGGAGGGCGAGGGAGGAGGAGAGGTGAGGGCAGGAGGGTGAGGTAAGGGGGATTGAGAATGGGCGGCGGAAGAGAAGGGCGGTGGAGGGGAAGGGGCTAAGTTAGGGTTGGGCGGGGGAGGGGAAGGGGCGAAGTTAGGGTTCATGGTCGGCCTGAGATTGTGCTCATGTGCACAGTATCTGGGCGGGGGAGGGGAAGGGGCGAAGTTAGGGTTCTTGATGCAAATATGTGGATCAACAACAATGATCTAAGGAAAATTGAAAGATTAATAAGGTCAAACATATCAAAGAAGTTAACTTTAAAGCATGCATGTGCATGTGTTGAATTAATTTTGTACTTTGTTTCCATATACCAACAACTACAATTAAAAACCTTCGCAGAAAAAACTGACATAAAAAGTACAAGATCACTGAAAAAGATGTGAAATGAGAAGAAAAGGTCAAATCATAGGGAGCACTGTCAGTTTTTGAGAGAGAAAGTGGGGTGGGTAAAAGGACAGTAAACTGTAAACTGTAGATTGTCAAAACCCGCCCTCAACTCAATCACAATGCAACAGTAAAACCCCATCCATCCCCACTATGTGTTCCAATGGCTGTCTTTCTCCTTGTTCTTTTCCTCCCCCGTTTTACACCTCCCCCTTCCCCGTCGCCATCCTCCATCTCCACTGCTTTCACCTCTCCTGCCTCTTCTCCATTGACCGCATCCTCCTCCCCTTCTCATGGATCCCAAGCCTTTCTCCAAAGCTATCGGCACGGAGCCTCCAGTCCAATCGGAGCCCACTCCTTCAAATCGAGATACCCAACTTCCCATAACCACATCAGAGAAGGAGGAACCCTCGCAGAGGAAGCAGCTTGCACCCAAGAGGACTTCCAGCAAGGACAGGCACACCAAAGTCGACGGCCGCGGCCGCAGGATCCGTATGCCGGCCCTGTGCGCTGCAAGGATCTTCCAGCTGACGCGCGAGCTCGGCCACAAGTCCGACGGAGAGACCATCCAGTGGCTCCTCCAGCAGGCCGAGCCGGCAATCGTAGCCGCCACTGGGACGGGCACGATGCCTGCCTCCGCGTTGGCCGCTGCCGGGCCGATCACGCACCCAGCGGGCCCCGCGTCTGTTGAGATCGGTGCGCGACCCAACTGGGCTGCCATGAGGACACAGATGGGGGCGGGGATGTGGCCCGCTGTTGGCGGCTTCGGGACGGGGATTGTGGCGACGTCGAGCTCCGGGGACGGTGGGTATCTGGGGATGGGGAATTTGGGGGGAATGAGCTTTGCTTCCATGTTGGGTGCGGGACAGCATCATGTACCTGGATTGGAGTTGGGTTTGTCGCAGGATGTGCATATTGGTGTTCTTAGCCAGCAGGCTTTGAGTCACTATTTTCATCATCACCAGATGGGTCAGGGGAGAGCTGGTGATGGTGGTGAAGGAGGTGGTGATGGAGGTGGTGATGAGGGTGGTAATGGGCAGTTGCATCAGCAGCAAACTCCTGATGAGGACGATGCGCAGGGTTCCAGGCAGTAGAGCCGATCTCCTATAATTAGGGGTCGGTTGGTGGGTTTCTTTCATCTCTTTGTGTGCGATTCAATGGAGAATTGAGATGAGGGAATCAGTGAAATGGAGATGTGCATATGGTATGATTAATGCTTTTCTCCACTTTATACAAATTATTATTACTGTTATTTTCAACCGAGGTTTATAAAAATCTGGGATGATGATTTAAGTGAGAAGGGGTGTTTTTTTGGGTAATTTTAACAGGTTTTCGTTAAAGCAATTTTAGTAGGGAAATGATAATTAATAGAATCCACTCCTCATCATATTATTTCCATGCATGTTTCGGAGACAAGCTCCTATATATCTGTCTTTCCCTTCTCTTGTGAAACTTATTGAGAATGATCTGACCTTTTCTTTGTCACTCATCTTGCCTTTCCCTTTTCTTGTGGAACTTATTGGTGATGATCTAACCTTTTCTTTGTCACTCATCTTTTGTATTAGAACTTTTACGATCTTTGAAATTATGATTAGTAAAAATTCCATCTTCTCAACCAAAGAGTTGTTTATGGTACCGTGCTATGTTGTGTGTCTGCAGCATATATGCAAACATTTCTGAGAAACAACTCAAAGAGAAGCTTTGTGCTTTGAAATTATTCGGTAGTATGCAAACTTAGACCTTAGGATATCTTCACTATAAGAAGATTACAAGCTTTAGAAGGTTCAGCCCACCTCTAGTGTCTAATAACCAAAATATATGATCCACAGGGGAACCTAAGACGACCTTACTCTAGTAATGTGGTTCTTACATTAATGAAACAATTAAAATTCTTGAACTGAAGTATGACTAGGAGATGCCAGAACTTATTTCAAGAGCCAGAAATACGAATAATATTACCAAAAAATATCAGGGAGGATAAATTACCTTGAAGTTCTACCAATAAAGCGGACCTTGATATTATATTTTTGATATCATTGGATTGGTCTGTGTTGCTTTCTTTAAAAAATAAATAATTTTTCTCTTCTCATTCTATAGGCTATATACGTTATGGAGATGATCGTTAAATACTTAGTGATCGATCTTCACTGATGATATTGTCAAGCTGGCATTTTAGTACATAAAATTCTATTTATATGGTATACCTTTGTAACAAAGATGGCTATGCCACTTAAATAGAACCACAAATATTGTTAAGCACTCATGTTTAATCATTATCCATGTTCCATTAAACTGTGTTATATAACATTGTTTTAAAACCATATGAGATCTTCAACTGACTTACTTTTTGCAATTTCCTAATGTGCAGGGTGGTTTTAAAACCACAGCAGATTGTGGGTCAGAGAGCTGCTTCTTGTTTGAAATGAAGGTGTGTAGATAATAGCACGAGTCCTTTTAAATTTTGATTATTAGATTTGGAGTTGTGATTGCCTAATTGTGAGTAATAACTGTAGAGTTTTCATGTGTCCACAGATGTTGCTGTAGACGGTACTAAGATAAGTTCTTAGTTATTCTGATTTACACATGCACTGTTTTACCTCTTAATTTGCGTGTCAGGAAGAGTGCTCCATTCTTCACAAATCAGAAAATCTTGATTTTCAGATGAAAATAGTTAAATTACGTTCTCATGTTACATAGTTCATGCAAATTTCATCAGTCTTTCAATTGAAACTCCATTGTCATTATCTTGTGCTGCCAAACAGAGATGGCTTAGAATTGCAGTGTGATATGTGCTGATGTTACAAAAACTACTCGTCAGGTTTCAAATTCAATATTAAGTGGGATTATCCGATATTATTGACGTCCATAGCGTAAGGAGCTTCATCATCTTTTCCATTGTGAATAATTATTACTAGTTCTAGCTTTTTCTGATAAGATGCTGCTGCAGGTTTTTTTCTAAGAGTACTCACCTTCTTATCTTATCTCCAAATCTAATTGTTTCATATGACAGGGGCTGTAAAGAAAACATAATTTTTCAAATTTCAAAGTCAATAGCCAGTTACTTGAGGGAGCATTTCAGCCTTTTTGCCTTTATTTACATATAAAAACAGCAGATAGAAGAATTATTTTATCTGTTGCTGTATTTCTTCTCTGTGGTACTCTCCATTGGATGAGTTTACTCTCTGCATGTTGAATCTTGAAATGTAACTAACGTGAATCTGAAGGAATTTCTTTTTAACAAAATGTTCAATTTTATATGATAGCTAATTCAGAAAGAACGCAAATCGAAATACCAAATACCAACACTTGTACAGTGGTAAGTTCATTCTTCCTCCTTTATCTATACAAAATTAATTCTCTTTTGAACCATAACTATCTGATAATTATATTGCCGGTGTTTTTCGTTTCCAAAAAAATGCCGATGTGGAAAAAATCTAGTTGGGATCATGAAAACTTCATGTATGCGCCTTACACCACAGTAGTTTCAGCTTGAGATCATGAAATCAATGTAGGATACAGGGTGCCAAGAAGCAAAGATTAGATGTTACAGTTACATGAGCTATCTTGGTAAAATGCATAATCGAGCTTTTGGTGTGTTTCCTGTTTATTTGGGTTATTATAGGAGGGGATCATATATATTGCACCTTTGAAAATCCCAAATGCTTTTCTGAAGGAACTATATGGGTGATAGGTGGGGAATACATGAATACCTTCAATAAATCTTGAGAAACAATGCTGGATTTTGAGATATGAACCTCATAATCATTTTGGCAAGCCTTATCTGGGAGTCAGGTACTCGTTTGGAGGCTAGAGGACCTAGAGTGAATATCCATGTAACTTTCCTTGTCATCTTTGTAGAGATATTTCTATGTTTTAACATTGTTCATGATGTCCACAATATGTAATTTACCCATTGAGACTCTCCCCTATATAAGAGCACTAGGGTCTCATGAATAATATAGATTATTTTTCCACCAATATGGTATCAGAGCGATGGTCCTACATCAGAGTTCTCATACCTAAACCCTACCCCACTCGTAGACTCGCAACCCAACCCGTACCTGCCACCCACCCCCTCCACCAACGGAGCTGCCACTTCATGGCATCGCCCCTCTTGGCGGCACCTTCTCTCGGCACAGCCTCTCCAGGCCCCACCAGGATCCACGGTCGCCGCTGCTTGGAGTCGATGCCACCCGATCCCGCTCCTGCTCGAAACCCTCGCCAACCTCCATGCCTCTCCTCGTTGGCCCCACTATCATTGATCTTCCTCTCACGCGGGTAGTGATGCCCTATCTCAGCTAGGTTGCGTCGTTGCATCATCGTTTGTTCTAGGTCACTGTACTGGTAGTCGAGTGATCACGTATGGTCTGATTTTGAGGTTTTTTAGGGTGATTTCAGATTGATAAATCACCCTCTTTTGCCCTAGGACACACCTCATATTGGTGGGAATTGTTGCAGTTTGAATCTACACCTGCAATCAATTCCGCTCTGGTTCGTTTAGATAAGTTTTTCCTTGATTTATGTCTCAGTATTTGGATTCAGCATCATGTCAGTAAACAAGATTGATACTTCCTCCACTGGCACCTTTTGAGGTCCGACGCCGATAATTAAGATGGATGGAATGAACTACAAACTATGGGACATGCAGTTCATGAGCCCGATGCAGTTTACTGGTAAGAAGCGTATTTTTATCGAAGAGGAATCGAGTGGCAAGTCTGGGAAAAATGCCTCATGGGATGCTGATGATGAGTATGCACGCGTTTGGTGGACTAATACGTTGATGATGGAGATAAGCAATGATGTTCTGCATCAACCCAGTTCTAAGGCAATGTGGGATATTCTTACTGCTACCTATTTACAAGTAAGAAACGGGGTGAAGATCTTGCAGTTGACAAAATGGACGACCCGTGCATTCTCTACATACATCTCTTTGAAGCATGTTCGAGAAGCTTCACAGCTTTATGCCTCTTGCATCTACACTTCAGCAACAGGAGTACATGAATGCCATGATGATTGGCGTCTTCTTAGCGACTCTTGATCCAGTATACAAAGCTGCTTGATCACAGATTCTCACATATGCTACTATCCCTCCTATGGAAGATGCATACCGTTGACTTAGCAGGATCATCATTCCGTCATCCAATTCATCACAAACTTCCTATGTAATGGTCGCATCCCACAATAAAGGAGGTACTTCACAGTAAATATGTCGAGGATTTCGTGGTCAAGGAGGTGGTCGTGGCCCTTGTCAGCCATGCACATATTGTCACCATCTTGGCCACTCTGAGGATACATACTACTCCAATCATGGTTGTCTAGCCTCTGCCCGTGTTACTGAGCAGAGTGAGACTCCTGCTCCACCTACTTCCGATCAGAGATTTGATGACCTAGTCTCTCACCTGAGAGAAATCATGCATCATGCTGCTTCTTCCGGATCCTTGTGCACTTCAGATGTGGCTGCTTCTGCCTCAACTAGTATCTCAGGTAGTGTTTATTCTCTTACCAGTTATAGTAGGGTTGACATTACATTATGGATTATCGATTATGACACCTCTCATCATTTTTGTTGAGATAGAGACTAATTTGCATCATACATACTGGTAGCTCATGGCAGATCAGTTATCATAACGAATAGGACTCATTTTCCCGTCAATGGATAGGGAGAGATCAATTTGACGCTATCCATGCGTCTTCGAAATGTGCTTCATGCACCTGACTTTACCATGGATTTATTATCTATTAATCAAATTACTTAAAGATTTACATTGTCGTGCTTATTTTGACCCATCTTCCCTTGTTTTTCAGGACATACTCATGGGCAGGGTGATTGGATGTAGCCGCAAGCTGGAAGGCCTTTATCTATTGATCCATGCTCATGCTTATGCTTCATCTAGTTATATAAGATCAATCTCTCCTTTTATATGGCATCTCTGTTTTGGTCATCTACCTCCTCAGAAGATGTATCATGTGCTTCCTCGAATTTCTACGCATTCTACTTTCCAATGCGAAGCTTGTCAGCTAGGAAAGCACCATCGGTCGTCATTCTCGAGTCATCCAGGTCGTAATAGTAGTCTTTTTTAGTTGATTTATCAGGATATTTGGGGTCTGATTTATGTTCCCGAGTACCAAGACCATAGATTCTATCTTGGTACAGTACATGATTTTTCTAGATTGTCATGGATTTTCTGTTAAATAATAAATGAAAGAAATAATATCTTTTCTGCTATTGTCAAATTTGTTCGCACTGATAATGCGTTGGAGTTCTGTACCTTACAGTACAACTTTTAGAATGATTCTCGATCACTTGGTATTTTACACTAGATATCATGTGCCTACACGTCCCAGTAGAACGATGTTGTTGAACGTAAACGCCGTCATTTACTTGATGTCATACGGACTCTTCTGATTCAATGTCGGGTGTTAGAAAATAAGAATGCAGAAGCATATCAAAGAAAAGAATAAAAACATTAAGGAACATTAGGATTTTTATGTGGAACCCTACTCCCTAAGGAGCGGAATGAAACCATGAGAGAAGGCCTTAAAGGGCATAAATTGCATTGCACTTTCTCATTGTTACAAGAGGGTGAGGGGCTTCTTATATAGCCCTCACTGAGTCTCCACATCTCACAAACGGTCGATGTGGGACTAAACAACTGGATGTGGTATCTATTTACCCATCTACCACATCAGTGACACATACTCAACATACTCCAACACTCTCCCTCAAGCTGGAGTATGCAATGCTCATCTTGGACAAACAGAAAGAAATCTGACACTCACGCTACAGGACACTACGGACAATATCAACTCAACGCATACACAACTGTCGGTTACTGTCGAGGACGTTGCTTCTCATGTCGTGCAGGTGAGAAGAAACAAACATGCTAGAGTGTGAATCAAACTGATTCTCACCGTCGAAGAGCATGTGCTCTGTACTGCGTCTGTCAGAGTCACTGCAACTAAAAATGAGTTTCCACCTGGAGAACTCTGGCCCACTACATCATGTGGATAACTACTCCATCTATGAAAGAGTCAGACTGAAAAAGCCGTAGAGACAATCCTCGTCGGAGTCCACGATCGTTGGAGAATGGAGTCTGAAAAGTCTCCTCATCGGAGAACTGGGTCTCTCCCATACTGGACTAGAGAATGGGATCTCTACTCTGGAGTCCCTATGAAACCACATGAAAACCCTAGCCCACATGGCATAGGAATGTGATCTCTACTCTGGAGTCCCTATGGATCATATGAAAACCCTGAGCCAACAAAACTAGAATGATGGGGACCACTGAATCAATGATCACGTACATGTGGGAATCGAACTGTAGACTTCAAATCCGAATATCGAGTCTGAATCTGAAAAAATGTAGAGTCTAGCATCTGGTTGGTTTGGACTATGAAGAATCTGATATCTGAATCTGACCTATGACTCTACGCAATGCTCCCCCTTTCTCTCATACTGGTCGGAGTAACAAACATCGACCAAGTTGGGAGAAGACAAGAAGATGGGGGGGGACAAATGAACATTCTGAAAAAATCACGACTATTTCTCTTTTTTTAATAACCGTGTCTCCTTTTTTAAAAAAGTCGTTCCCCTTTTTTTATGGCTTTCTTCTCACATTTTTTTGCATATGGTTTTTTCTTTTATATGCACATTTTCCTCCTTTTTTTAAACAAAGAAACTTGTGGTCCAGTTGGACCCTTGAAACTCAACCCCAAACATTGCTTACAAAATTGTAGGCATTCTATCTCTCTTTTTATTTATGATGTAGCCCACCCTCTTTTTGTGTACTCTCAGCCCAATTGGGCCTAACCTCTCTCCTCTCTTTTTTTGTTTAAATCTTTGGCCCACTTGGGCCTTTGAAACTGTAGCAGGGCCTTTTTTTGTTCTTTTCTTTTATTTTAAACAACATCCCACTTGAGCTCTCCCTTTCCCTGTTTTTCAATACGAGACATCAACCCAATTGGGCCTTGGCTTATTTAGGGTTCCCCACCTGGGAACCCTTCTCTCGAACGTCGTTGCCCCCAATGTGGCTTTGTGGTTGCCGCCTCCTATGATCCGAGCAACGTCGAAGGAGGAAGACGAGGCTGTCGCCTGGGATGCTTGAGGGCGGTGTGAGAGGGGACGACGCCTCTTGGCGACACCCTGGAGCTGCCTGATCTCCTCAAGATCGATCTTCAACTATTGCTTGGAGTCCACCATCGATGGAGAGCTGCAAGATGCCGTCGACTGCTGCTTCCTGGTGGAGATGCGCCACCATCTACATCGCAATATGTGGCGAGAGGGTGAAATAACCGGTTGGGATTTAGAGGTGACATGCTTTGGAGATCTGACCACTACGCGATGGAGAGTTCCTCGAGCAAAGTATTGCCTGCGAGAAGAGGTGGAGGTTGTGCGATGATGCGTGAAGCATGGATGTGCTCCATTGCCTAAAGTTTTGATCTATGCTGCCATAAATTTTTTTGGAATATCTTGCTAGGTGCCAGCTGAGAGCGTCAGGAGGATCCTTTGCGCTAAGGGTCTGATGGTGCCTCTTCTTGGAAGTCGTTGACGCGTGATGGTGGTTGTACACACTGAAGGAACTTGGGGCTTCCTTCTGCTAGAACTTGGAGATTTTGGGAGGTTTGACCTTATATCGCATGCCGCTGGAAAATACAGATCTGGAGCCTGGATGTTGCTTGTTGATAGGGTTTCAGAACGAAACCCTAGAACTTTGAACAATGATTTTTGAGCAGAAACTAGGGTTTCAAATAAAACCCTAGTACTTTCGACAGAACTTGAACAAACAATAATAAGCATCTTCAAGAAACAATCGAATCTCCAATAAATCACGAAAATAATTTATCGAGAAACGAACACACTCTGATACCATGTTAGAAACTAAGAATGCGGAAGCATATTAGAGAAAAAGAATAAAAACATTGAGTAACGTCGAGATTTTTATGTGGAAACCTACTCCCTAAGGAGCGGAAGGAAATCACGTGAGAAGGACTCAAAGGGCCATATGTTGCATTGTACTTTCTCATTGTTATAAGAAGGTGAGAGGCTTCTTATATAGCCCTCACTAAGTCTCCACATCCCACAGACGATCGATGTGGGGCTAAACAACTGGATGTAGTAAATGGATCCTGGACGCATACTCAACATACTCCAACATCGTGCTCCTCATTCCTTTTGGGATACTGATGTCCTCACTACTTGCTATTTTGTGAATCGAATGCCTTCCATTTTCTTGGGTCAGAAGATTCCTTTCTCGATTGTGTTTTCCGAGAAGGATCTTTTCTCCCTCAACCCGTGTGTGTTTGGCTATGTGGAATTTGTGCATCAATTGTTACCTGACCATGACAATCTTGCCCCCAGAGATGTCAAGTGTGTTTTCGTAGGGTATTCCAAGACATAGAAGAGATACTGATGTTACAATCATGTTCGTCGAAAGTATTATGCGAGTGCTGATGTCACTTTTTTTTAGTATGTGATGTACTTTTCCCCTACAAGTGACAAGTTCTCTCCATCTGATTCTGGAGAGGAGGTTTACATGTCTCCACCACCTTCACCACCACCACCACCACATTTTCCAATACCACTTACAATTCCTCCACCACCACCTCCGCATAGTCACATAACCCAATTCTTACCACGTTTCTACATCCGCAAGCTGTCTACTGCTCGCGGGTCTCCCTAATCATCCAACAAGCCTTAGGTATGTTTTAATCACAATGTTTCTACTAATGGCAATGATGAGTTGTCTCTACAGCATGCTATTGTACACAGCGAGCAGGTTCCTTAACAGGAGGCTAGTGAGCATGTTTAGGAGGTTGCCAATGATCTTGTGGTGTCTATTATGCTTTGGAAGAATAGGCGTACATGTGCATTGTATCCTCTTTCTTCTATTGTTTCTTTGGTGCACATGTCAGCAGATTTCAGGAGGTTTTTATGGGTCTATTTGCCATGGAGATTCCATGGACTCACCAGGAGGTTATGCAATATAGTCAGTGACAAATTACAATGGAGAATGAAATGATTGCATTACAGACACATGGCACGTGAAGTTTAGTCCCAGTTCCTCATGGGACATCTGTTATCAGTTGCAAGTGGTTGTTCACTGTGAAATACTGAGCATATGGTACATTAGATCGTTATAAGGAGAGACTTGTTACGCGAGGGTTCACCCAGACATATGGGCTGGACTCAGAATACTTTCTCACCAGTGGCCCGTTATTCTACACTTTGTGTTCTTCTTATTGTTGTTGTGAGAGATCGACCATTGTTTTAGCTTGACGTCAAGAATGCATTTCTCAATGGTGATCTCTAAGAGGAAGTCTACATGCAACAACTGCCAGGGTTTATTACTGAGGGGGAGTGTTGGCAAGTTTGTAGACTTCTTAAGGCTATTTATGGCCTTAAGAAAAGTTCAAGAGGATGATAAGAAAAGTCCAAGATCATGGTTCTAGAAGCTCTCAGACTTGATTGAGCAGAAAGGGTTCACAAGGTCGAATGCAGGTAACTCATTGTATGTTCAGAGAACCCAGAGAGCTACATTTGTTATTATGGTTTATGTTGATGATATCATCGTTACAGGAGATGATGTGCAGGGGATTAACAAGACTAAGGCGTTCCTTGGGCAATAATTTGTTACCAAGGATCTTGGTGTGTACAATACCTCGTGGGATTTTTGTTTGCCAGGAATCAGAAGGGTTTTGTGATGATCCAAATGAAGTATTTTACATACGTTTTGGTAGAAACATGCATGAGTGGGTGCAGACCTGCAACTACTCCTATGGACCCCAACATGAGACTATATGACGATGGTACAGAAGAAGTGGATAAGAGGAGATACAAAGAGCTAGATGGGAAGTTGTTTTATATTACAATCACCAGACCAGACATCCCATTTGATGTTAGTTGGGTTAGCCAGTTCATGGAGCAACCTAGAGATGCACATATTTATGATGTTCACATGATTATGAGGTACTTAAAGTCGTCTTTAGGAGCAGATCTACTTTTAAAGAAAGGGCCATCTCTCAATGTCTCAACTTGCGCATATGCAAACTATGCAAGATGACCTAAGGACAGAAAGTCTACCTCAAGGTTGCAGTATTTAGTGATAGCTCTTTAGTATCCTTGAAGAAAAAGAAATAGTAGGTGATGACTAGATCCAACGCAGAATAAGAGTACAGAGCTATGACATAGGAGACCATTGAGATGATGTAGGTTAGATCAGTCTTGCTCGACCTTGGCATTAATGTACCACTTCCCATGCACTTGCAATGTGACAACCATGCTGCACTATTTATTGCCGATAATCATGCTTTTCGTGAAAGAACAAAGCATATTGAAATGGATTGCCATTCTACATGTGACATGATCAAGAAAGGCTTCATCTTCACCACCCACATCAGTTCAGGGAGCAGACTGCAGATATCTTCACCAAGGCCTTGGCTAGAATCTTGTTTCAGAAGTGTGGATCCAAGCTGAGCATGATCGACATCTATGTTCCATTTTGAGGGGGAGTGTGGAGATATTTCTATGTTTTAGTCTTGTTTATTTATTCTCTATATATGCTGTCTACACCATGTAGTTTACCCATTGGGACTCTCGTATTCAGGAGAGCCCTAAGGTCTCATGAATAATATAGATTATTTCTCCACCAACAATCTTGAATGTTTTATTCTCAAGAATTTATTGAAACTTCATTCACTTGACTAATGATACTTCATGGACAAAGTTGTCCTCTCTTTTTTGCGTGTGAAAGGCAGAAAACCTTCCCGGAAGGTTGACAATCTAAAGGCTTGTATATACAATATTCATGGGGCTTAATATGGGTGGGTATCATTGCAAAGACATGCTTCTCCTTGCTACTTAAAATGTATTAAGAGGTATGTGAAATGACCTATCTTATACGTGCTTTATGCAGATGCTTCCTCAACCCTTTCCATGGGGTTATGCCTTCTATTAGTTGTTTAATTTTTTTCTATGGCATGTTGTCATAATGTCCATAGCAGATCAATTAGACCAGATCCATTGTCCTTTACGCGGTTTCAATGGTTGGATTCTTTCCTGACTTGAGTATCCAGTTTGAAGACAGCAAACAAAACTATTATATCTTCATTGCCTTCTTATCGTTGATTGAGTGTTCAAGTGGGATGTTCTCGAGAATTCTGAATGCAATAATGGTGATGTATGATTATGCCATGTTGAGAAATACTCAGATCATGATATTGTATGGAATTTGTTGCTGATGAGACAATGAGATTATTATAGAAGGTTGACTGAGTTTATGGTTGTGCTCGGATGTGTAAAAAAAGGAGGGACCAGATTGACAGATTGTGGAAACCCTTGCAGTCTCTTTTAAGATATTTTAATAAGAAAAGGAAAAATTACATAACGGTACAAAAAAGAAATAGTATACCAAAATGATTTCTTCTAATCTCCCTGTCAATCTGGAGTAAGACACAATCATGTCCGACTTGGAAACTAGGAAAGACTGGCTCTTATTGGAAGTGCTTGATGAAGATACATGCATGCTTCATGTGCTTCGTGCACTCATGGAGGACGAGGTTGGAGCAATATAAGTGGTTGACTTGTTATTGCAATGCATAAAAACCAGAGTATTGCAGCAGAAAATCCAAGTCCCTCAGACTGTACTCATCTACAAGTAATAGTTAAAATTCTACGTATGTATTGGATTTGGAAATACACACTCACACGCATGAGCATGCATGCACGAGCACTTGCACACACACACACACACGCGCGCGTGCGTATATAGTGTGTGTGTGTGTGTGTGTGTGTGTGTGTGTGTGTGTGTGTGTGTGTGTGCTTGTTTGTGTTTGTTGTGGGAGGGGGGAGCTTTTGATGTGATCTCACTATTCCCATGGTAATCCATCAATGATATCCATAGGATTTTAGTTTAACGGTTGCACCCCTAAAAAATATGTTCATAGATTTGTTATTCTTAATTAATACATTTATTTATCAAATTCCAATTATTCTTTCGGAGAATTGCTTTTAGATGTATATTTGTAGACTTCAACGAGCTTATGTAGAATCTATATTTAGCATTGTAAATTTGTTAATACATGTTTTTACGTTCTCAGCCAATACTTTTAAGTAAAATGTGTATTCCTTTGTTGAAATGTAAAGAACACGGAAGTGGAATTAGAAAAAAAAATCAAAATATAGACATTATGGTTTTACATGGAACCTTATTCCCCCTCAAGAGAAGGCCTCAAAGGGTCTAATCTTCTATTAGATTTTTCCAATGAGTACAAGGAGTGTGGGACTCCTTATATGGCCTCAGAGATAGACTGAGTTCCAAAAATAGTGATGTGTGATTAAACATGAGTGGGGGTAATTAGATCTTGGAGAGATACAATTAGCCTTATATTACATACTCCACTCCCCCTCAAGTGAGAGATGGTAAAATTGTAGTTTGCAATAAAATATACAATAGATCTTGCGCGATACATCTCAGAGAGACATGGATCGACACTCGCTCGAAGTAGTTGTTGCTGGTAAAAGACTTCGCATGAGAACAAGTCTGCGGCGATCATGTTAGAGCCTATAGAAGAGTCGATGTGACAACCAGGTTGTGCCTGAGTGTAGAAGAAGTCTGACACGAAGTAGTCAGGAAAAGACATCTAACGAAGTGGTCGATGCTCAACGAAAATGGTTGATAGTAGTAGTAGTCTGGAGTATTGGGTATGTCATGCTGTGGATGGGCAGTAGAAGTCTGAGACGATCTCAGGTAGAGAAGTCCATCTGGAGTTGATGCCGAAGTTGAACATCAGAAGTAGACTGGTTGTCCCCTATGCATATATTGAGAGAAGAAATTGCTTTTGTTGAGGAGCCATCCGAAGTAGAGTGATCGCCTCCTATGAAGATCTCAAAGTACTGAAGGGTTATTCACCTCCTGTTGGGCCTCTCCTATAATAGAAACCAAGATGGCCTCTCCTATTTTCCTTATGGGGACCTGGAGTTGATTTACTTATATAGGGATCGAATGATCGAGAAAAGACATCTGATGCAGAGATTGCTTTTATTAAGGAGTTGTGGGTAGAAGATGATGGACAAGATAGAACTCTTGTAAATACATCTCAAGTAGAAAAATGTGATAACCTCTCTTATTCCACCATTCTCCCATACTTGATAAAATATGAGCATTGATCATCAAGTTGGAAGAAATAAAAACAAAACATGCGTTTTTTCTTTTTTTCTTTTTGTTTTTTTCTCAAATCATTCTCTTTTTTTTTGTGGTTGTTCCCCTTTTTTCTCAGCTATCCTCCTTTTTTATCCTTCTTTTTTCTACTGGGCCTTAATTTTTTATATGGCACTTTCTTTTCTCTTAAGCCACAACCCAATTGGGTCCTCCTTTTTTCTCTTCTTTTTTTCCTCTCTGCCTTGCCAGGCCCAAAAACAATCACCTTTCCCCCTTTTATGTAATACATGAGTAGGCTCATTGGACTTTGAAAATGTTCCCCAAATCAAATAATTAAAGGGGTATCGATCCTACCCTCTTCTCTTCAAAAAGACATGTTAGGATCCCTGATGGGAACCCATCGTCACCACCAAAGAAATGCAACAATGCCATGAGATCGTGGGGAACTGCAGCCATGTGCCGCATGAAGCTGGAGATAGGCGTAGGGTGGTGCCACCATTCTCATGGGGGTCTGGCGCTACCAGGTGGGATCTTTCGTCGCTACTCTGAGGATTTGCATAGGGAGCCATTGTCGCATACTGATGGATGTATGGTGAGGAGGAGCGGCGAGTGTGGGGATGGTGCTGCCAACTGGAGGAGGAGCTTGGCGAGGAGTTCTTACAAGAGGGTGGCTACGAGATCGGGTGTGCGAGAAGATGGGAGGCATCACCTGGATCTCGCGAGAGGGTGGTTGTGAGATGTTGCTGGGAAGAGTTTGTGTGCCTAATCAGAAACTTGGCCAATGCATGTAAAGATGGGAGAAGATGATACATATTTGCTATTGCTTGAAATGAGATGCTGGCGCACTTGTTGAGAAATTAAGGTTCCATGACAACCACCACAACTTGGACGAACAAGATGAGGAGCCGATTCATGATCTCGATCTTATTTTCAACTATTTGACAAGAAAAAAACCCTAGAGATGTGTTGTTATCTTCAAATCTTGAAGCTCGTGCAGAATTAGGGTTTCAGACACCCCAGAACTTTATTGCATTTCTAACTTAGAATGGATGAAGAAAATAATATTCAAGAATTAAATCAGAATTGAAACTTGAAGAATCAAACTGCATAACCGACTACTTTGATACCTCATTTAAATATAAAGAACGTGGAAGCTAAATTAGAAAGAAGAAGCAAAACATAAACATATTGGTTTTATGTGGAACCCTATTCCCTAAGGAGCGGGATGAAACTACAAGAGACTGCATCAAGGGGTCGGATCTTCTTTTAGAATTTCTCAATGAGTGTGAGGCTCCTGATATAATCCTACATATAGACCGAGTCCCACAAATAGTAGGTAGAGTAAACATGAGTGGGGGCACTCAACACCCTTTATAAAGTCTGTATGGTCCTTTGTAAAAAAGGAATCATATAACTGAAATATATCAATTATTCTTCATCTTTTTTGCTAACATTATGTAATAGCCGCCTCGCTTTGTAAAAATCATATAGTGTTATGCAAAAAAATTGTCATCTACTAATATATCGATAAAATTTTGAGATTAGATATAATGTGAGAATTAAATGCAAATTTATAAGTTAATTAAAGAACTATGTAAGATATGTATTCAATTATATGAAAAACACAACTGTAAAATATGTAAATGCCGATTATGGATGCATGCATGCACGATGTATTGGAATGTAGTTGCAAACGTCTTAAACTAATGGGATATGTGACCATAGTGTAAACCTCTGAATGCCCATAAATGTCAGGATGACCATATTTGTCGTAGAAATTATAATGAAAATACTATAAGGATTTGTGAGTAAGAAGAACATTGCTCTAGTGGTCGCATCTAGCTTACTTCATAAACTCCATATATTTGCTTACAACATAAGAAATATTTGGTATAATAATAGAGAGATAAAGAATCTTGCTAACTACATTCCTATTTCTCTGGGTGTCTTCCAAAAATTCACAGCTATCAATGTTTCGTAAAATAAAAAATGAAATGACAAAATGAAAGATGAATAGGGAATTTCATTATAGTGAAGATAAAGATGAAAGGAATAGTTAAAGCAACCATCGTTACTGAGAAACTAAATTGGTTACTACAACCTTAGCTTGCTCCCCAACTATCAAACTAAGAACTTTAACTTCAATCTCGCACTCTACATATCCTCTTTGATTTTTAAGGTATCTAGTGTGAAAGACAACTACCAAGTATGCTCGCCAATACGCACTTGGCTCATCCCATGCATCTTAATGTAGATCATACACTTTATTTTGGTATTCCACGTATAAATACTAATTGCAAAACTTTGCGACATGTAAATCATGATTGACTTTTATTAAATAGAACATATATTTTAAGCATTTATTGAATTAGGTATATGCTTTCGGTGTTGAATAGTAATTAAAAGTAACAAGATCACACATTGATGAGTCCACAATTCATCAGCAAATATCTTAATGCCATCTTACGCTAAATACCACAAAAATCAAATAAAAAGAGAAAATAATAAAATCTACTCATGCATCAAAAATAGCTTAATTATCTGCGATTAACTCATGATTAGAATTAAAAATAAAAACACATGAAATGATGAGAAATCTAGAGTTCAAATTTGTGTATATGTACTTTTATGTATTTATATAATCTTCTAAATTTTTTAATAAATTCATGCCGACTCCAAATAAGATGAAATCAACTCTATCATGTACATATTATCAACTTAAATCCATGAACAATCCAAAAAATATCAACTTGTAAATATTGCAATAATATCAAAACCCTAATTTCAAGGATAAAAAGATGTAAAGCTGAATATATCCCATATAATGTTCGATAAAACTCTGCTCACTTTTTGAATTAATGTACATTAAATTCTCTACAAAACAAGATTAATATCTAAGTTATTGGAGTTTATATGTGGAACTTGGTTTGGGACCGAAATGTATATTGTAGAAAACTAACTTTTATCTATCATTTTATGTGCATAATTAATTATTTTTAATTTATTTTCTTTGATCTATATTCTAACCAGTTACAAAAAGGATAAAACTCCAAAAAACAGAAAATAAAAAAAAGTGGTATATATTGAACTAATACATGTGTATTATTATTTATGCTATTTTATTCCATTTTATTCTTAATAAATAAAAAATCCAAGAAACTATTACTCTATAATTACCTATCTTATTTTATAAAAATATTATATAGATATATTATATAATAAAAACAAAAATAAAAAATAAAAATATAGAAAATCGATTATTTTATATCTATAATATCCTAAAAATATGTACTTACTGATGATCTATTTTGGTTTTGGGTCCAACAAAAAAACCTATAGAATTCATGTTGATAACTTTTTTATTAGAGTCCATCTATTATATGATATTTATGTTTGTTTATTTTCTTTTATTGGTCAACTGGTCAATGTAGCCACATGGCTTTTCCCCATTCGCTGCATCCAATCCACTAAACACTGGGGTTGATCACACGGTCAGCACTGCACTTGATCTCTCCAGCCAATCGCAAACCTCCCTTTGTTGACCAATTTGGTCAACTCTCCATTTGCCTTCACCTACTCATTCTTTGAATCAAACCTAATATCCAGGCAAATTCCACTCCTTTTCATTCTCCTCCTTTGAAACCATCGCACTACTCTTCTCGTGCATCTCTTCAATGATTAGATCCTCTTGTCAATCATCAATCTCTTCTAGATTTAATCATAAGTCAATTCAATATCGAACCCCATCAGACCTTCTCAAAAATCCAAACTTTCATCTGATATGCATCTACATGCAACGCAATCAAAGCCCCAATTAGACCCCTAGTCCATAAAAAAACCAACTCCAATCTACCACCTTCCAATCCCATCTCCTCTCTCACATGTATAACACCCTCATCATCAACCTCTTTTGACATCAAACGTGCTTTAACTCTAGAAGAGAGTCGGGAAGGGGGGAGAGGTAGGGTTCCATATGGTGTTTGTGATAGCGACAACGTGCATCCATCTCGTCGGCTAGATCTAAAGGTCTCAACACCTCTGTTGCTGTGATTTCATTCTAGGTATGCAACCAAGCTCTTTGCCCCCTTCACCAGAGCAAATCGAACAAAGATTGGAGCATGTTACTTGCTCCAGATTCCAGGAGAATGCCTATCAACCTCCAGAAAAACCTCTCTTCCATTTTCCATCGACTTTTCTTGTACATTTTCTAATTTTTATTTGATTTCTTTGTTTATTTCAACCCACCAACAATAAAGTTTTCTTCATTATGATCAAACCCCATTCGTGTTTACTCTACAACGATGACATCAAATCATCTTTTTTTACCTTTTCGTTGTGTAGATCTATATTTAATTTGACACATTGTGGACATATTTTGAAGATAAATTGAATTATCTTTGAATTTTTAAGTAACATGTTGATTTCAACATAATTTATTCATTTTAATTCATCTATATCTTTGAAGATTGTGAAAAATACTAATTGTGAACCTTACCATAAAAGAAAACTTTTGACACCTGAAATTTAGAAATTCATTGAGTATTGTAGGATATATATTATATCATTTCACAAAAATAAAATTAGCATAGAATTGATTGTTCTATTATGATGTTTGAGAAATTTATTGAAAAAAATTGATCTACTTAGAAATTGAAATACATCAAATCAAGAATTTTGGATATTTCATTTTTACTTGTTTTAATTCCAAACATTACAAAAATAAAGTATCTTAATTTCATAGTAGTTTTCATAACATATTTTTAGTTTTCAAAAATATTGCATTTTCATTCTTAAATTTGAAAACGACCAAAAATACATCTTACGTCTTATTTAATTCACCATTCAACAACAACAAAGCCTTTTCTCACATTAAGTAGGATCAGCTAAAGGGGATTATTTTCCTCCATTCAAATCTATCTTGGGTTAATTTTGGGCTTTGATCCAGAAACTAAGATCCATTCGTATAATCTCATTCCAACAATTCATGGGCCTTCTCCACCCTTTCTTAGCTAGATCAACATCCCAAAACTTGCATCTCTTAACTAGTGCCTCAACCGACCTCCTTTGCAAATGGCCAAACCACCTTGAGCAGTTTTCTCGCATCTTATCCTCGATCGGAGCTACACCAACTTTCCTTCTGATTGCATCACTCTGAATCTGATCTTTACGTGTGTGTGTGTGTGTGTCCACACATCCATTTAGCATTTTTATTTCTTCTACTGCCATTCTATGTACATGTCTATGGTTCACAGACCAACATTCAAATCCATAGAGTATAACAGGTCTGACAGTTGTTTTTTAAAATTTCCATTTATTTTCAATAGAATTTTCTTATCACAGAGAACAATAGAGGCTCCTCTCTACTTTAGTCAACCTACATTTATTCAATTAATAACATCTCTATCAATTCCCCCATCATGTTGCAAATATATCCCAAGTATTTGAAAGAATCTCTCTTATGAATGTTATCTGTCAATCATCACCTTGACTCCTTCATCATTGATTCCATCAAAAGTACTCTCCATACATTCAATCTTATCCCTCTTATACGACTTCCTTTAGCCTACAATGGATGTCTCCATATCTCAAGCTTCTCATTTACTCCATCTCTACTCTTATCAATCAACACAATATCATCAGTGAATAACATACACCAAGGTATCTCATCCTAAATGTGACTTGCCAACTTGTCCATAATCAAAGTAAAAAGGAATGAACTCAAAGTTGAACCTTGATGCAGGACAATGTTGATGTCAAAATAATCAACCTACTATACTGGATCCTTACACAAGATGAATCCCTATCATACATATCCTTCTCGAGGTTTTTACAACACAGATTCTTGTCTCTTCTTTGAAACTCTTCACAATATCTCACGTTGGATAGAATCATAACCCTTCCCCAAATCAATAAAAATCATATGAAGGTTCTTCCATTTGGCTATATAAATATCCATTATTCTCCTTAGAAAGTGGATGGCTTCAATAGTTGAGCGACCTGGCATGAATCCGAATTGATTTTCTATTACTTGGAAATTTACCTCAACTTTATTTCGATCACACGTTCTCAAATTTTCGTAGTAGGACTCATTAGCTTGATACGTCTATAACTTGAACAATTTGAATGTCTCTTTTATTCTTATAAAGAGGCGTCAAGATGCTTCTCCTCCAATCTTCAGGCATTTTCTTACTTTGCCAAATAACATTGAATAAATTTGTAAGCCAAGTCAACCCACATTCACCTAAAACTCTCCATATTTATCTAGGAATTCCGTCAGGTCCTACACATTTCCTAGGTCTCATAACCTTCAAAGCCTCCTCTACCTCCTTCCTTTGTATTCATCTATAGCTTGCATGATTCAAGTAACTTTCATTACTAGCTAGATCTCCCAAAGTGACCTCTCTATTTCCTTCCCCATTGAAAATCTTATGGAAATATTGTTTCCATCTAGTCTTTATATCCTTCCGAGTAACAAGCATCTAACCTTCCTCATCCTTAATGCATCTCATTTGAGAAAGGTTTCTGGTCTTTCTTTCTCTTGCTTTAGCCAACCTGAATGTATACTTCTGGCCCTCCTTAGAATCGAGATTTGTGTACAAAACTTGATAAGCTTTTGACGTAGCTTCTCTTCTAGTCTTCTTTGATTCAGTGTTCGCTAGTTTATAGTTTGTGATAGTTTCATATGTTCAATCCTTAGACTTATTTTTAAAGCATGTTCTTTTAACTTTGAGCTTCTCTTACACCCCTCCGCTCCACCACCATGCTCCTTTTGGCCTGGAGCTCCTGCCTTTGACTTACATAGCATCTCTTTGGCTACCCTTTGGACACAAGATGCTACTGCCTCACACATCTTGTTTCCACTTATGTTACAACCCCAAGATAAGTCTTCTAAATCATTCTTCTGAATCTTGATTGCTTCAATAGATGTTTCCACCATCTAGTTCTAATGATCTCGAAAAGCCTCATTTTCTTTACTGGCCTTTTTTATTTATGCATTCATGACTAAAAAATGATGTTGGGTTGTCAAACTCTCTCCTGAAATTAATTTGTAGTATTTGTAACACAACCGGTCTCTTCTCCTCAACACAAAGTAATCTATATATGTTCTAGTTGGGCCACTCTTATAACTAATCAAATGCTTCTCTTTCTTCTTGAAGATAGTGTTTGATATGAAAAGATCAAAAGCCGCTACAAAATCCAAAATGACTTTTCCTCTTCATTTCTATACCCAAAATCATGGCCTCCATGAACACTAGCATACCCTAAAGCATCCTTTCCCACATGACCATTAAAATCTCCACCTAAGAAACTCATCTCTCTTTGTAGGATTTCTTGCACAATTTTATCCAAATCCTCCCCAAAATCTTGTTTAATCCTTTCATCTAAACCAATTTGTGGTGCATAAACTTATATTACATTCAGCAATTTTTCTTCGAGCACCAATTTTAGTAAATAATCCGATCCCCGAATCTTTGCACCTCAACCACACAATCCTTCAAATCCTTATGAAAAACCACTCTAATACCATTTATGCCCATATCTTTACCTGCATATCAAAGTTTAAAGCATGTCTTTTCAATTTCCCTTACTTTCTCTCCAACCCATTTTATCTCTCGGAGACATAGTATATGAATCTTCCTTCTTTCCATCACATCTACAATCTCCATGAATTTGCCAGTCAAAGTACCAATATTCCAACTACCTATCCACAACTTACCTCTTTGGACTACTTCTTTACTTGCATGCATCCATCATGCGATAATCTTTGCGAATTTTAGAATGTTTATGTGTGGTGATGCAATGGAACTAGCTTACTTACTCTCATGCATTCCTCATGCGAGAACCCTTGCAATTGAACTATATCTAGGCATTGATGTAGAGACTCTTGACAACTCCTCATTGCATTCAAATGATGCAATGTGTTGCTAGTAGGGAATGCCACAACGGAATCTAAATTTTTGCTTAAATCCATGTTGAAAAGATCTGAATTGTTTTCAGACAAGTTCCTAAATAGTGTTAGCATTGGCTGTTGGCTACCTAACGCGCAACCCTCCTCAATTTACCTAAGTTTGGGATCGACCATGGCTGAGCTTGTTTCAAATGGGCGCAACACGAGGACGTCCTAATTGGTCACCCAACCTAGTACCACTCTCGCTCGAGCATGCTTAACTTCATAGTTCTGATGAGATCCGATGCATTAATGCTGATAAAATCATACCATATTGTTGAAGAGGGCTTTTCACTTGTCTAAATATTTCTCACATAAGGCGGAGACACAGTTGCTGTGGTGACCCACAAGAAACCAAACATCAAACAACAATTAACCCACAAATAAATCAAGCAATGAAATAAAATTATGGAGTTAAATTTTATTTTATTTAACTCTACAAAAGATGCGTATAGTACAAGTATTGTAGAGTGTCGAACATATGGAGCAAAACTAGTAGATCAAGTAGTGAAATGCACAAAAATGATGTTCTTATTGTCTATATGTTTTTATGAGGGTTTTTAATTTTTGTATTTTTATCCTTTTGTTATTATATTTTTATATTATATTTTTTTATATATTTTTATATTTTCTTTTTATATTTTTATATTTTTGTAGTTCTTTTTCTTTTAAATAAGTAATATAGGATATATAAGACTATATATATACTATATAGAATAACATATATATAACTAAAAAGACCAAAGTTTAGAAAATAACATATTTTGATTTTTTTAAAGTTTTTTACTACTTTTTTGATTTTTTAGTGATTTTTGCTGATTTTTATATATTTTTAAAGTAAAAAATACACTAAATCAAGGATTTAATAAATAGTCTGAAATTGAAATTAAGATTAAAAATAAGAATTAGGTACAAAATTTTTCAAATCAATTTTAATATGTAGATAAATATATATATAATTATAGAACAGAAAATTATATTTTTGTGATTTTTGCGAATTTCTAATCATTTTAAATTGGATTTTGGAGCTTTTTTATTTTTATGAATTTTCTTTCTCTATTTTAGGTTTTTTGTTTCTAGAGTTAGAAAATAAATATACAAATAAAAAATATATTTTTTGGAAATGTTCAAAATTGGTTTATATTTTTTTGATATTTTTAAATCAAACAAGGGTTTTTTGTTCTTTTTTTTTATTTTTAATAAATAATAACAACGCTAAAAATGAGATATAATTTTTAGCATGAATATACATCATGCCAGACACCTATCCCTATTTGTTTTGAGAATTTTATGATCATAAATGATATTCTAAATAAATAAAACAAACACAGAAAAATTCATGTTCTAGTAGGGGCATATATGTAATTAAAGTAGAACTCAGGGGCCTTGCTACAATTTTCGCAAAATATTATAAGTCAAATAAAAATACTTTGGGCTAAAAGAAATATAACAAATTACAAGGGCTCGCCTGCAAAATACCCATCTCATGTGGGACCACACGTGCGGTAAGCTGGTATGGACTCAAACTCAAATATCAGAATGTCGAGGGTCTTTTTATAAATACTATAAAACTTTAAAATGATAGATGAATGTTTAAGAGCCATATAGTAAATACGAAAATGGCTTGGTTGAATGTTCAAAATACCCAACTAAAGGTACGACCGGACGATCGTGATGCGCCGACTTAGACACGTGTCAGTGTCGGGCTTTACGATGACGCTTCGACTTGAACAAACGAGATCAGATCCTCAGGGTAGATCAATGATGCCGATGCGACATCATCCAACGGTAGAGATCCAAGATGGCATTGTTTTCTTCATCGAACGGTGTTGGAACAAGGAGGACAAACAAACGAAGAACTCATCTTTACGAGACTTTGATTGGCGAAATCTCCTTGATTCAGGCTTCTCCTTCTCTGCAACTAAGTTCCTCACGCTCCTGACGTGATTTCACGTCGAATGATGGCCTCCAGGACCACCTGGGAGGTACTCCTACAACTCAAGGGGACTCAAAGAGATTCCCTTTCTTCGGTATTCCCTGCAGGGGTTGGTCGTAAAAACAAGGCGAAGCGGTAGGCGAGTTTAGAAGGAGGAATGGGCGAAGGGAGCTGCGGGGTGATGACCTCCAGTGGACGGTAGAGAGAGGAGGTGCGTATGCTCGTTCATGGCAATAACGAGATGACTGGAGGTGAATGGCAGGGCGTAGCATAATCAGAGATAAGCAAAAAGGTTCACCGGAGCATAATTCCAACAATTAACGAATTGGGAGTGATACGCTAAAACAAGTAATTAAAATGTGAAAATAAATGCGAGGGATTAAATCTATACTAAACTAATCTAAAGAAGTGAGAAGAAAATACCTCAAGTGGCGATAAAATCGTGAGATCAACCTCACGATAGCGAAGGTCATCAGAGGTGGTGGAATGTGCTCCAAGCCTCGCACGATAGCGAAGGTCATCAGAGGTGGTGGAATGTGCTCCAAGCCTCGTCGAACTCCACTGGATCCGGCTAGTGAAGGCCGTGTCACCACCTTCAATCCAGAGCATAAGATATGGAGGCAAAACGGAGCCCAAGGCGATTAGAATGGGAAGTAAGATCAAGATGCGGTTTGGTATAGGGTGATTGGAATGGTAGGAAGATCAATGTTCAACTGACGAAGCAGCGATCCATTCCTCAAGGTAATGATCTGGTGTGTAAGAGGGAAGCTCAATAAGAAAAAGTCGTCAAGGAATCTAATCTAATGGTGAAAGAGATAGATTGAAGAAAATCAAGACGACGAAGTCAAATTAGGTTTAGCAGAACCTAGGGTCTCGATCAGAGAGTTGACCGAGGACACTGACGGAGGAACCTTATTGATGCACATGGACCAAACAGAAAAAACCTAACCCAAATTATTTCTAAAATCAATAATAAATAATAAATGATTTTATTAAAATAAATTTATAAAATAAAAAATGTTTCTTATTTTCTACAGTATTTTATTATGATTTTTATTTATTTCTTTGAGGTGCTTAATTACAAGTTTATTTTTAGGGTTTTATTTATAGGTATATTTACCTATGTTTTGTGTCTTTTATTTTTATTTTGTATTTTTTAATTTATTGTTTTATTTTATTATTTTATAAAATTATAGCTTATTTTTATATACATAAATATATTTTTGTTGCATTTTTCTTATATAATATTTACACTTACTAGGTATAGTTATTGTATATTCATATATATATTTTTGTATTTTATTTTATTTTATTGTTTTATTTATTATTCTATTTTAGTTTTAATATTTAAATTTTATATATAAGATATTTATAAATTATAAAAATATAAAGTTATAAAAAGGATAAAGAATAAAAAATGAATATTTATTTGGATATATTGTACAATAGGGGTCCAAATCCTAACTTTCACATATTAACTCCAAAAAATATGAAACCACCTTCATTTAATAGCTTACTAAAAGTTGTATAAAATTAAAAATAATTTTAATATATTTTAAGTTTTTATTTGAGAGATATGGTTCTGGGAAGTTGGGATTTTGGAATCTTATTTAAAGTATAAGTTGTACATTGTGTACTATTTTTATATCAACTTAATTTTACATCTTTCTATATATTATTATTTTCAAATTTTATGTTCAAGATTTCTTTATTCGATGTATAAAAAGTAGATTATAAAATAAGTCTTAAAATGAATAAATGATAAATGAATATATGGGAATTTATAGGTGAATTTTAGCCCTTATCTCCCCCTACTTTATTCCTTATCGTCCTAGTCAATTCTTGACTTGGTCTCGGGGTTTAGGGTCATAAAATACCTTTAGTATTTTATTCTTTTTATTTTCTATTATTTATTATATAATTATGGTATTAAAAATAGTATTTTATAGAGCATTTATACTTCAAAGAACGAATGTTGATTTGTACAACTTAGAGGCATTTCCATGCATTAGATAGGGTTTTTAAGGCCAAAATGATAGAATAAAGGTGATGAAATGAAGATTCATCGCATATTTAATTCACCATTATCCAAACAATTATAAAAAAGATTTTAGGATTCTCATTGTATATATTTTAAGGGAAAAATATAAATTGCATTTTTGGAATCAATTTGACAAAGAAATAAATATTGCAAATCATGTTGATTTCCCTTATACTAGAATCCTTTATTTCTTTTTGTCATTTTCTTTTTATTAATATAAAAATAATGCAAAAATTAAATAAAATGAAAATTAAAATACTTAAAATTAATAAAATGAAAATTTTCAGAAAAATAACGCTACATTTGGACACACATTCTAGAAATTTGACATTGCTGTAGAAAAACATTTAAATTGACAGAAGTTGTAAGTAATATCTTTTTTCTTTCCTTGTATTCGACCTTGGACTTTACCAACTAAAAAATAACACCACATACTTTATGAGTGGTCAGCTAATCAGGTTTATGTAATATCAAAGGTCGTTGTGACCCCAATCAACAAGTCGGACTCAACAAGAAAAATTAGGACCACAAGAATAAATCAATCAAGCATAAAATCACTGTTAGCGGTCTCTGCTATTTATTTAACCTGAAATAGTGACCATGGTCGAACACAAGGAGCACGCGTGAAACCTATGAAATAGTCCTAAATAGAAAATACAAGACAAATTTTTGTGGTTTTTAATTTACAATTTTTTTATATTTTATAATAAGGATACGAACAAGCAAGTAAGGGAACAAACTAGTTTCAACAATTATTATTAAGATTAAAAATGCTCAAAAACATGGAATAAAACTATTTTTGTGTTTTAAAGATATGCAAATGTTTTTGGTGATTTTATGGTAATTTATGGTAAAGATATGCAAATATTTTTGAATTTTATATAATTTTATTAAAATGGAAAAAAATAGAACATTGAAACAATGTACAACCTGGACAAGAAGGCAAGTTTAAAAATATAAAAAATTCCTTAAGGTCCTGGGTGTGAATTTTATGAGAAAGAAAATAAAAATATCTAACTACAATAACTGAAAACCTATTTTTTATTTTTCTAGAATTTTTAATGATTTTTAAAAGTTTTTTAGGATTTTTAGCTTTTTAATATTTTTATAAAGGATAGAGCATCAAAAATGGTATTGAAATGAAAGCACACAAAACAAGCACACTGTAATTTTTATTGAAGATTTAAGACATTTTTATATTTTTTGGTATTTTAGAAAGTAGTCAGAACACTTTTTTAATGTTTTTTATTTTTAGAAAATATCAAATAAAACTAAATCAAGTGACAAAATATACCATAAATATTACGTGTTAACAGGAGCTAACTGTAATTTTTATGGAATGTTTGGAGTTAATTTATTAATTATTTGATTAAAAACAACACCCAACATACATGGACCTACTTGCAATTATTTGAAGTTTTAGGGCCAAATAATAATAGAAGTAAAAAGTTCAGGGATGGACTTGCAATTTTTCCAATTAATTCACGCACATGTTCAATAAACCATATATAGGGGTATAACTGCAAATACCCAAACGTTTATATCCAAAGCACAGTAAAAAGCGCAAGGGCGTAACATGCAAATACACCATACAAGCATGTGAGACAACACGTGAGTTCAGAGGAACGGGACTAAAATGCTAATATTAAAAGTGTAAGGATTTGACTGCAAAATTACCAAACTATTTTAAACTACTACAAATATTTACAGGACCAAATAATAAAGACAGGAAAGATAAGGGCCTAAGTATAAATTACCATTTGTTAACCGTGATCCAACAGACGAGGGATATAGACCAATAGATGGACGATCAGGATCACTGGATACCACTACGGTGATCGACGACTGCAACATGATCCTCAGATGGATGCAATAGTCATGGCTCCTCATGATGACAGATGGGGGAGATTAGAACTGGAGGGGGAGCCTGATAGGACGATTGGGGGGCAGTCTGGAAGAACTCACCTCCGACGAGCTTCTGTCACCAATGGTGCATGCCTCCTGCATTCTCTCAATCTACAGAGGAGTAGAATCGATCGAGGATGACGCTCCATGGTAGCTGGAAGGTTTAGAATGGCCCAGGACTAAAGAGAGGGTTAGGAATACACAGTGCAACCTGGATCTTCCTGTAACTACTTCAACCTCTAGATGAGGCATGTTTGCGCATGAACCCTGCAGGAGAAATGGTTGCGCTCGGAGAAATAGCTTCGACGAGGGTTAGGGTGCTACAAACAACAGGAACAGAGGTGGCGGGTCAATGGACAGGTCTCCGACAAAGCGAGGGAATCGACCTGCTAATAGGCTCCACTCGATGCTGGAGCCACGTGGGGGTCACAGAGCAAGCGTAGAAGTGATAGGAAATCGAAGCAAGGTGGAGTGTGATCGAGATGTGGCAGACATGTGAAAAACAGAGTCTACTCTGTTTGGCGGAGATGTAGTGGATTCAAGGGAGATAGGTAGGAAATGAAGTACCTGAAGGTGAAGGAGGGTGCTTGGGGGTGTAGACGGAGTCCAAAGTAGGTTCTAGCCTCAATGACCAACATAACCAGGGACTGGCTCCTTGCGGCGGAGCTCGAGTTTCACCTTGTCGGATCTAGGG
Source organism: Ottelia alismoides (assembly GCA_037367405.1). Classification (NCBI taxonomy): domain Eukaryota; kingdom Viridiplantae; phylum Streptophyta; class Magnoliopsida; order Alismatales; family Hydrocharitaceae; genus Ottelia; species Ottelia alismoides. Next base: position 194,548 of record JAZKJV010003029.1, read on the forward strand.
TTTGCACACACGATATGCTCCCCTCATCCCCTCTCTCTCTTGTTGTTACTCTTGGAAAGGGAGATAGGTGCAACGGAAGAAGTGGCGCAGCCAAAAGGTGGAGGAAAAGGAGGGGGATCATGTAGGTTATATAATCATGGGGATCCGATAAGGAGGAGGTGTGGCTTGCGAACCGAGGCTCAGATCGAAGAGAAGATGACCGAGCGAAGATTAGGGATCTGTCCTCTATACGCAGGGCAAAATTTCGGGAAAAAATGGCATCAGATCGGGTCTGGAGAAAATGGTGAAGTAAGGGAGAAAACCCGATCCGACGAGTAAGGCTACCCGGGCAGACCAGTTGACCTAAGTCAACAATCCCACATGGCCCAATGAGAGGGGGCGCATGAAACAGACAGAATAGACTACAATACAAAATAAATAAAATAAATAAAGATAATTAAATTTAAAAAATAATTGAATTTAAATTAAAAAATAAAATAAAAATGTTATTATTTTTCAAGGAATTTTTCTGTGATTTGTATTTTTTTAAGAAAAATAAATTGGTTTATATACAGTTTATAGTGTTATATGCATGTATAATATACCTATATATTATGTACAATTATTTTCATTTTTTTATTTTTACACAAATACCCCAATTTTGTATTTTATTAATTTTAAACATATTTTTAGGAGTATAAAATAATTTTTATTTTTTATGAGTTATGTACAATTTTGAAATAAATAAAGGATGCTACCTATATACATGTATTTTGTGCAAGTTACAAGGATTTTGTGCTTGTTTTTATTTTATTTTTCTGATTTATTATTTTGTTTTTTGTTTTTTAGGACTATATACAAGGAGATAAAAAGAGTATTATATTTTTGTTTTATCAAAAATAAATATTTACATATATACGTAATATATACAACATAGAGTAGGCCCTATCTCTCTCTACTTATTTTATTTTGGCAATCAGGTCAAGGCTTGACCTTCTATTTGGGTTTGGGTCACCTTGTATTTATTCTAAATACCTCCTTCCTTTTTCTTTTCCTTTATTTTTTATTTTTATACAAATACATGTTAAATACACAATTTTAACATATCCATGTTAAATGCTAACGTATTGTATTTACACATATTTACATGATACTTTGCCAAGATATATAGCTAAAATAAAAGCATAAATGGTGATAATCAGGGATTCATCACCCCCTATACTTTACCTTTGCTAGTCCCTTAGCAAACATTTATTGGAAAAAGAAGTGAAAAAGAGAAGTAAAGAAAAAAAGGAGAATCAAGGTTGATGATTAAACTTGTCTCCACTAAATTGAAGTATGGAGCTCAGTCAGACTTTTGGATTATTAGTTTGTCGGAACCTTATTTGGACTTAAGTTTAAGACTCAATAGTCTCTAAGTTCCACTAGTCTATGGTCAAGACTCCTCGATAATCCAGATCAGAACATGTCTACATACACAAACTCTAATGACCATGAATCTTTTCTTGTATGGTGTAAGTGATATGTAGCTCCCCACCTTAGAAATGACAAAGAAACAACCCCTCTTAACAAGGTAACTTTAATGCCCTAGTCCAGAGGCTCTTTCCTCGAGGAGCGGGGTATTCCCTTCTAAGTTCAAGTTCAATCGGCTCAAGAAGAGGGGAAAGAAGAGAATGGATCATGACAAGTGTAGACATGTATCCCTGGGAGCCTAACCAGTGTAGCTAAGTCTCCCGTTGCAAGCTTCATGAAATGAGAAGGTGTAACATAAGATTTGCTTTATTTGATTATATACACTCCGGCAGGCATTTTGTTTTCAATCAGGCATGTCAACTTTTTTGGAATTTTTCTTTTTGCACAATTTTTTTCGATGTGCATATGTATAACATATCTACATAGTGCAACATATACACAAGGACTTTTTCCTCCTGAGCCAGTAGACTATACCTCTTTTGAAGCATTATTGCAACCCGCGACTCCTGCCTTTAGACCTCAACACCACCAGACTAAGTTGAGGCGCACTTCCTCCCCTAAAGGAAGATGAGAGGTTCTGCTTAGAATACTACCCTCGTATGCTACCCAAGACAAAGGAAATTGCCTCCTCACCACCTCATTCATAGAGAGCTACGTGTAAGGTGTTAGTGCAAGTAAAGCCATTGTATGTGAGAGTCATGTCTGCGTTGTTAAGTGCTTTACTTAGGCTCATCAAGATGACATGTGAACATAGCCCAGTGTACTCAAAGAATTAAGTCAATAATGGACCTGAAAACTCTTAACCCTAAATCCTATAATTTTCCTCTTAGAATTAGATGGATTAAGGTCTTAACCAAGCTCCATTTTCCAATTTAATTCTAGACTAGTTTAAATGCCAACTATGATTTAGAAGAATATACAAATATTTACAACAATTTTTTTATGCAAAGTTTTTGAAAATGTGCAAAATCTTTGAAAAATGTTTGAATGTAAGCATCAATGCAGAAGTTCTGTAAACTATTTACAAACATTTACACGAGGGTTTTTGCAATTTTTAAAATATTCACTAAAATTTTGTATTATATACATAATTTTGATACAAAAATATTTACAAACATTTCATAAGCAAAACATTTTACAATCATTTGTACAAAAATAATTTTTATAAATAGCTATGTTTTTTGTGATTATTAGGTTATGGATTTTAGCCATTTTATTTATTAACACACTCACACAAAGTATGAGTTATGGCTAAAATATATATGTAATATATACGACACCCCCTATACTTAGCTCGAATGATGTCCTTAGAGTAATCAAAGAGCAACGAAGAAGACATAACTCGTGCTTAGTATAAGAAAGTGAAAAGGAATGCTATACTACAACAACAAATAAAAGAATGGAATGAATAGAAGTCAGTGATCCGCCCTATACTTAGGATCAAGTAATCCTACATATAGCATAATGTACACAAAAGGGAAGATCGAGGATTAAGATGTACAGGATCTACCTCACCTACACTTACGGTAAAATATCCCTAAGTACAGGTAGCAAAACAGACGTAAAAATAATCAAAAGAATAATAAAAATTCTGATAACCCCTATACTTAGGGTAAAGTTCACCCTAAGTATATCATAATCACAAGATGCAAATGAGGTGTTAGACTAAAGAATGAGGTGATATAGACATCTGGATCTGTACAGGGCGGAAGAACAATGATAATCAGGCATGAGATGCATATGATCCGATTAAAAGATCACATCTCATGCAAAATGAATCGGGGCTACGCCAACAATCAGTGGATCATGATCTAGATATGGCTTTAGGCACCGACCGTTGATGCGAACGGTGGACTCAGATGACATCTCAGATATGTCGATACTACCATTGTCATGCACCTTTTGGACCAGGTATGGTTCTTTCCACTTACTCTATAATTTCCCAGGAAATAATCTAAGCCTGGCATCAAACAACCATACTCAGTGATTAGGCTCAAACTTCTTTATGGATGATATGAGAATCATGCCATATCTTTACTCGCTCCTTATAATGTAGGTTGTTTGAAAAGGTTGGGTCTCTAAGCTCCTCTAGGGCTGCCAATTCAGCCTTTCTTTGATCTCCTAAACTCTCTGGATCCAATAATATCTCAGTGACAGCCCATATTGACTTATTCTTAATCTCAACAGGTAAATGGCAGGGCTTGCCATAAACAAGATGAAAGGGAGATGTACCCAAAGGAGTCTTGAAGGAAGTTCGATATTCCCACAAGATCGAGTCCAAAAGCTGTGACCAATCCTTTTGGTCTGGGCAGACTACCTTCTGCAATATCGCCTTGATCTCTCTGTTCGATATTTAAACAAGACCATTAGTCTGAGGATGATATGGAGTATCTAATCGATGGTCTACGTTGAACTCGTTAGCAATGGACTTTACCTTATCGTTGATACAGTGAGAACCCCCGTTAGATATCAATACTTTAGGCACCCCGAACTGTGAAAGGATATTCTTCCTCAAAAATCTGCAAATAGTTCTAATATCTGCGATTCGGGTGGGTATGGACTCAACCCAATGACTCACATAATCAACAGCCAACAGAATGTACTCAAATCCCTGACTTTTAGGGAATCGACCAATGAAATTGATGCTCCATGCATCAAAAACCTCACAGAAGTTAATGAGCTGCATCGACATCATATCACACTGTCCACAGGTACCCATCCTCTGACAGTCAGTACACCTATTCACGAATTCATCAGAATCCTTGAAGAGGGTAGGCCACCATAGGCCGGATTGGAGCACTTTCTGTGCTGTTCTCCTCTCATAATGATGTCAACCTGCCTCAAGCTTGTGTTAGTATGCGAGGATGCTATGGTGCTCCTCCTGAGGAATGCACCGATGCCAGATGTTATCCACTCCTTCATGATAAATGATGTGATCCTCCCAATGATAGGACTTGGCTATCGCAAGGAAATTATCAAGTCGTTGTCTGGGCCAACCTTGTGGAACTTCTTGGCAACAAGATACTTCACAATATTGGTGTACCATGGGAGAGAGACGATAGCAAGGATCGCCTCACCTGGGAAGGTCTCAATAATGGAATCAGTCTGCTCAGATTCCTCAAGCTTTTCCAAATGAGAGAGACGATCCGCCACCGCGTTCTTGAATGTAGGTTTATCCTTAATATCAACATCGAACTCATGGAGTAGAAGGATCCATCTGGTCAATCGAGCTTTGGCATCCTTCTTAGCCATAAGGTACCTGATAGCGGTATGTTCAGTAGAGATAGTCACTTTGGATCCAAGAACATATGATCTAAATTTGTCCAAGGCAAAAACTACGGTTAGCATCTCTTTTCTGTGAAGTATAATTCCACTGAGTAGCATCCAATGTTCGGCTAGCGTAGTGAATGGCAAATGGTACTCCATCCCTCCTCTATACTAGCACGACCCCTACGGCAAAATAGGAGGCACCCGTCATGATCTTGAATGGGAGAGACCAATCAGGCTGCTGAAGGATAGGAGCCTTAACAACTAAGCTCTTGAGAGCCTCGAATGACCAAGATACTTATCATCTATAATGAACTCAGTGTCTTTTGTTAGCAGATCAGCTAACGGCCGGGCAATCCTGCTGAAGTCATGAATGAAACGTCGGTAGAAACAGACATGCCCTAGAAAAGACCATAACTGCCGCAAGTTGGATGGTGGATTGAGTTTCATGATGGTATACACCTTGGTTGGATCAACCTCCATGCCCCTGTTGGAGATGATGTGATCAAGCAACATTCCCTGAGTCACCATGAAGTGACTCTTCTCCCAAGATGAAACAAGATGGACCTCTATGCAGCGCTAAAGAACGTGATCTACACAATCAAGACAAGCATCAAACCCATCACCGTAGATCGAAAAGTCATCCATGAAGACAACTAAACAGTCACCCACCATGTCTGAGAAGATGGACAACATGCACCTTGGGAATATTTCCGGGGCATTACATAGACCAAAGGGCATCCGTCTGAAAGCATAAGTCCTAAACGGACATGTGAATATCATTTTATCATGGTCCTCGGGTGCTATGACCACCTGATTGTAACCAGAGTACCCATCAAGAAAGCAGCAATCAACCTTCACGGCTAGCCTATCTATAATCATGTCAATAAAAGGCAACATTAAACGATCCTTCTTGGTGGTCTGATTCAATCATTTGTAGTCCGCACAGAACCTCCAAGAAGTGGGTACTTGGGTAGCTATCTCATCTCCGGACTCACTCACAATTATAGTGACGCTCGTCTTCTTGGGAACTACATGTAATGGACTAACTCACTTGGAGTCAGAAATGGGGTAGATAAAATCGATGCTTCACCATTTTGATATTTCCTTCATGACCAACTCTTGAAGATTCAGGTTCAGCCTTCATGGAACTCACGCGATGGCTTGGCATCCTCCTCAAGATAGATATGGTGGGAGCACATGACTGGACTTATCGCTTGGAGATCAGCTACACTCAATCCTATTGCCTTGCAGTTCCTTTCAAGAACCTCCATCAAACGAGATTCTTTCTCTCCAGTCAAATCCGCTAAGATAATGACTGGGTACATTTCATGCTCACCCGTAGGGAATATATACTTCAACTACTGCGCCAAAGGCTTCAGTTCTGGGAAACTGGGAGATGGCAAATCTGGCCTCTGAAAGTTCTGAGTGAAGGTAACCAGATCTGAATGAGAGAACTCTCACTGATCATGCAAAACTGGTGGAGATGGCTGTGCTACTATACTCGGTGTTGGCATTGTCTCTACCCTAGCTGCTGGCTCTGTGGAAATCAAACAAGGTAATAAATCATCAATTTCTGCCTAGTCTATGTTTGAATCTGAGGGATCTGAATCAGAATCACAAAATATATAGTCTGCCTCACTATCCTGAATGCGATCATCAACCCCGAAAATGTCCTCAGCCAAGAGTGTTCTCTCAGAACTCTCCTCTGCTGGAAACTATAGATCTGCAACATCTGTGAAGGATATGGTTAGATCCTCAAGCGTATCAAGGAAGCGTGAGCATCATATCGAAAACGATGAAGAATGACTAGTCGCATTAGTTGTTCTATGCAGCGGAAATTAAAAAATTTTCTTGTGATGAAACCACATGATCCAAGAACGCTTCTCATATCGTTTCGTCTAAAACACAAATAAGTAATAGTATTACCTCTTGAAGCGTGGTTGCGATCGAGTCTCTAAACAAAGAGACCTCTTATCCCAAGTCCGATCCGATGGAGGAGACGCTTGCAAGCGTGGGGATGAATCGCGTGCTTCTCGCAATCCATGTTGATGATCCAAGTGGTGGATCTCCTGATCTCGACACACGAGATCCGACGTCTTCCTCACGAGCGAGGCACACCGAAGGAGACGGAGATCCACGAGCAAATGATCGGGTAGCATAACGACGCCTCTGCGATGATGGAGACTCCCTCTAGGGCATACATGGTGGACGACCATGAGAGAGGAAGAGAGAGGGCTGATGTGTAGAGAGAAAGAGAGAGAGAAAGACTTATGTTCTCTTGTGTGTCAAGAAGAGCAATGGGGTGCCTCTCCTTTTATAATATTTTAGGATCCATGGATCTCAATCCATGGGCAACACAAATCCAATGGCTCTCATTGATTTGTGTTTCTTTTAATGGATAAGATTTGTGTTGGTTAAAACCAACAACATTTAATTTAATTTAGATTAAATCTATATTGATAAATATAAATCAATCCCAAATTAAATCAATAAAGCATGGAGATTATGGATCGAAGATTGCCTCCTTCCATAATATTGGATTTGGTGGCAATCTCATGCAATCTCATGAGATCTCATGAGATTACATTATTCCATGGAAATCTCCAAGATTTACAACAACACTTGTTGTAAATTATTCTACAAAAATAATTGATAACTATTTTGTGAATATTGCAATCTTGCCATTGAAAAATTGTGAATCATATTCACAATCCAAAATAAAATGTGAATTACATTTTCAATTAATTATCCAATGTGAATCCAATTCATATCAACATTTAATTAACAAATGTAAATTACAAATAGCTCTCTCTAATATATTATAAATCACATTTATAATATATATGACTAATATGGATATTGCTATCCACATTATTCATATCTATGATAATTAAATCACATCTAATCATCTTGGATCTCTATTCTCGTGTGCCCAAATAATATGAATCGCATTAACATTACTCAAATCTTTGATAATCAAATCTCATTTAATTATCTAAGATAACTCTCTTTATAATATGAATCGAATTCATATTACTCATGATAATTAAATCATATTTAATTATCTAATTTCTTAATGCTCGGATACTTATATCAACAATGAAATTATCCTGAACTCTTTCAAGGATAATGCGTTTTCTCTGCAAATACTTGGAGATAAGGATAGGGCGATTGTATTGTTCCACGTATAGTGACTTGGATATTGAGATCATATCTCAAATCCAGATCGCGGACCTCCCATAGATGCTTGATTAAATCAAGATCGCAAATCTAATCTTCTCATTGCATCTAAATCACATTCATATATATGTGCAACATTTGGACCAAGATCAGATCACTTCTCTACTGAAAGGAGTCACTAAAATCCAGACCCGTTTCATCACTCCCTAGGAATGGAAGCGTCATGGTTATACAATCGTTTATGATCACATCACCCTCAGCTATTCCAAATACCTATACATCCTGCATACTGGAAGATTTAAAATAAACCCGAAGTATTGGATCAACTTTATACTGTCTACTTCAGGGTTCTATCAGTAAGTTTCTCATTCGATCATTGGAAGTCGGTATTGATCATATACTTTCCAAAAGCGTGTATCATACCTAGGTCTTGATCATATACTTTCCAAAAGTATATATCAAACCTACAAATTTAGTCAAGCTTCCAAAGCGAGACGACTGTGCGCACGTAATTTGATTCTTCCCAATATCTCATGAGTGAGCTCATGCCTTCCCGTTCAATTAATGAACCTGTATGATCCCTTTGAGAGATCGTATTACTCATATGCCCTTATATGCACACCAGCGCACCGTTGTATAGACCTTGGTTAGGTCATCATCCTATTGGTCTGCCAAATGTACATACTTAGACATATAATAACACATCTGTGTCTGGTCAGAGGATGTGTGCTTGTATCGTGACAACATACTATATAGGGCTTTGGTTATCTTGATCTCGTTAAGTCAACTCTTTGACCTAACTAATCTGACACCTCCGAATCTCTATTCCTATGCAGGGGACATGCATCAAGAGGTCGGTCAGATATCAACCTAAATGAGAAAGGATTGCCATCTCCTACTCAGGCTGGAGATCATCTCTTAACAATCATTTGATGGTGCTTGATAAGTCCTCAATCTAACCCTTTAGGTTTCATCCAAGAACCAGCTTCTATGATTCAATAGTTGAATCAACAGCTGCATGATTATTAAGATGGCCATGGTACATAACCCTAATTGTACTAAGGGACCTATTATGCAAATTATTCATTCTTCATTTCAGATAAGGGAATGATATTTGCAATAACATTTATTGCATAATGGCTCGCCGTGGGCTCGCATGTCCAACAATTTGAAGGTGAGAGAAGGGCTCATGAAATGGTATCGAACCAAGTCGCTTCATCATCATTGATCACAAAGTCTCACTCCTAGTGGACATTTCACTCTATCTCTGTCGTCTGCTCTGTATCGCCGAACTACTCTGAGCAAGCTGAGTCTCGTGCTCTGGTCTCGTCAATCGTATCTATTTTATACTCTCACCCTCGACGTGAAAGTACACCTTCCACTATCATGGTCAGACACCGCCTTGGTTATGGCCAAGAATGGATGTCCTAGAATGATAGGTGTATCAGACACAGATTCAGGGATCTCCATGTCCAACATAACGAAGTCCAAGGGGAATTTCAGGCCCTGAATTGTGACGACTACATCCTTCAACAACCCCTTCGACCTCTTGACAGATCTATCAGCAAACTGAAGGAATGTCTTGCTTTGTTGAAGAGGGTCAAACTCGAATCAGTCGAGTAAGGATGTTGGAAGGAGGTTGATAGAAGAGCCGTTATCTAGTAGAGTACGATCATATATATGCTCATGAATGTGGCATATGACATAGGGAACTCCTGCATCTGGCCTCTTGGCTGGCAGATGGTTCTGAATAAAGAAGCAAATGACACGTGTCAGTACATGGATTTCTGCCTGATGGTTCCTTTTCTTCCTGCAGATAGTGGTCTTCTCTCTTAAATTCTTCTGGAAGAGAGGGATGTGCTCAAGTGCCTCTGTAGAGTTAGATGGATATATAATCTATCAATCATCCGCTGGCTGAACTCTAACTGCTGATCTTTTTATGGATTTTCTTTTCTATTCCCCTTTGTAAAGCGAAGGTCTTGAGGAAAGGGGATGGCTAGGCCCTCCTCAGATAGAGGGATAGGAAGAGGTTTCTATTGTTGAGAAGGCATGGAATTCATACAAGTATCATCAATCATCACATATGGACTCGAAGATGAAGAAACCTTTCCTTTATTATTTTTTGGTGTTTTGCATAATGTCTCGAGATACAAAAACTGGAGGTGACACAACTGGAATGGAAGGAGTGGCCTCAATACCACCCATGGCATCATGTGTTGTGGCATCATCATCTGGGAATCTAGTGGTGTCAGTACCATTCTCTGCATCTGGAGAAGCGACGACCTCAGTACTTTTAGATGGATCAACATCCTTGGTGGCTTCAGCACCACTGTCATCATCGTCATACTTAGCAGCATCAGCATCGCTATCCTCCTCATCTTGCATTCTTGCATCCTCATGGTGTCGTCGCTCAGACGAGGTGCCACCGACTGGCATCCTATCGATCCTAAGTGACATAAAATCAATATCAAATGTGTATGAAGCAATGTCACCCAACAAATTACTAGGAGTGGTGGTCTCTGTGAATTGTACTTGCTTAGATTTCTTCTTGAGGTTATTCGAGTTGGGTTCAATCTGAGCTGGTATGGCGGTCTTTCCATAGATGATATCCCTCATCTCCCGACAAAACTCGTCCATCTCCTGCCTAAAGGATGCCTGCTGGTCTGAAAGTAGGCGGGCTTGATCATCCAAGGTTGGGTTCTCATAATATGACCCATGAGAACCATACAGATTGCTTCTCTAAAAGTAAGGTTGTTGCTGGAACTTGTGAAGGGGAGGCTGAGAATACTACTGAGGCTGCTACTGGGTCTGCTTCCACTGCTGCCCCTGCTAGTAGGGACGAGGACCTGATTGGAAATGCTGCTTTTGTGGCTGATGGGAGAATTGGGGCTAATACTGCGACTGCTGACCGAACTGCCCACCTTGAGATGGAGGTTGTTGTTGGGATGAGGTACCTCCGGTTGACCACCTGAATCCGGGATGGTCTCGTTAGATCCTGGGATGTCGTCGGTCATACCAAATCCCTTTGACTTCAATCAACAGCTCCTACTAGTAGGGGATGGAGAAAGATTTGCCAGTGGTTGATCCTGCTAATACACCACCATATGAGTGTCTTGAAAAGGCAGTGGCTGAGAAAAATGGTGATGCAACTGCTTGTACGACTCTGCTTGGATGTGGCGAACTTGGCAAAGTGGGGCGGAGTGCTGGGATGAGAAGCTACTGCTAGGATCAACCCGTGACCTGAGACTGGGCTGAGAAGCCGTCTGTGCCTCCTAGAGACACATGATCTAAGTCTTCAGGTCACTCAACGTATGTGCCCACTGATCGATCTGAGTCAAGCCCTAGCACTGCTTCTTCTCAATAATCTCGATGCGATCCAACTTCTCGCTGATGATGCCCATATCAGCAATTGATGACTCTGCCTATGTTGCGGTTGCTGAAGACGTGGATGGACCTGTATCAACTCGTGCTATCCTCTGATAGTACAAGACATGGGATGAGGGTTTCCCCTGAGTGTAGAGCCGAGTCTGGGATATCACTGTGTAATTCTTTGCCATCTCCTCATAAATGGCCCAAACCTGGTCTTCGTCTTTGGAAAATAGGAACCCCCACAAGAAATGTTCACTAGACCCTGCAGCTTCGGTGTCGTCCCACAAAAGAAGCGCTGTACTAAGTTATGCTTGGAAATGTCGTGATGTGGGCACCGGTCGATGAGCTCTCGGAATCGATCCCACATCACATGGAGTTGCTCGTTGGGGATCACGGAGAAATTATTGATCAAAGCTCATGATGCGTTCGTCTGATCGTGTGGATAGTACTTGTTCAAGTACTTGGTCTGGAGCTTCTCCCATGAAGTGACATATCTCCCTAAATGCTTCATCCAATAGGTTGCCCTGTATACAAGGGAGAAAGGGAATGCCATCATCTTGATGGTGTCATCTTCTATGTATATGTCGTGGACAGTGTTGCAGATCATCTTGAACTACTGTAAGTGTAGAGGCGGCTCCTCGGTGGGAAGCCCATGAAACTTGGGCAAGAGCTGGATGGTCTGGGGAGGGAGCTTGAAATCGCCCAAAATTGTTGGCAGCTAGATCCAGCAGTGTGTAAGAGTTGCACCAGTATTGTGCTACTGTCTCATTGGTCGTGGTTGCCTGGACGACTCCTCTGGCTCTTATGGTTGGTCTCCCGCTCCTCCTACACCTACGGGTATATCTCCATCGCATGCTCGGTGTGGATCTCCTCTATCGGCTCGTATCTGTGTCATCTCTCTACGCACCTCTGCCATGAAGGCTCCCTGATCTTTAATCTGCCTCTGCATCATCTCTAGGGAGGCTAGAAATGTATTGTTGATGGCACCCTGATCTAAAATGTACATCAAATCCTAGGGTTGTCCATTGGTGCGCTCTTCACTGCTGGTCATTCCTTGGGTCTCTGAAAAGGAAAAAGACCCGAACTCAAGTTTTGTCATATGAACAAATAGCTACGTCGGTCTCTGCTCGGGCACCTCGAGTCTGGAAGAAGGGTGGTCGAGGGAGAACATGGCGGAATAGAACTCGGGTTCAGAGAGATGGTCTAAGCTCTCCAAAACCTGCCTAGATGGGTGGGGTGGAGTGCTCGAGAGTGGTGCTACCAAGGGCAGCCTAAGGGACCTTCGGCCAATCATTGTGATGTAGCAGAAATGTAGATGGGATCTGGAAACAAACAAGATTGGCAGTCAAACCCCCAATTTACCTACGCAACGTGGAGCTGATGACCGTAAAGGTTCAATCTTTTATCTTGTCAAATTTATTTAGGCGATAATTCAGTCTATAAGGGTGATCAAGTGAGTTGTTAGGTACTCAATGCTCCCAGGAGACTGGCCCAATCCCAAAGCTAGATCTTTCCCAGCTAGTACAAGTTGCGGACCGTTTACTGGCTACCCGATCAGCTCTCTCTACTAACGATATCGTGGCCCGCTTTACCGGAAATCGGAGAGATCCTCACTAGACAATGACTAAGGCCAAGACCAGTAGTCTAATGAAAGTTTATGTGTGGCTCTAGCCTAGTGTGCGGGTCACTCTCTCGCGCAAGCAAACCAAACAATGAGGGGATGACTCTCCCAAGATAATATTTTAGGTGAAGTGTCTTTTATGATCAAGTTTGTTTAACAGTTCCAATTTTATGGTTATCACTTTTTATGGTATTTTTCAATAAGAAAACAAACATCTAATGAATTTTGATTTTCTGGTTATTTTAAGTCCAAAAATAAGAGGGAGAAGTCGAAAAAGTCGATGCGCGATCAAACATTATGATGCATACAAAGTAAGAGATGCGTACATGTAGCCAGCACTTTACATGCAGGGTGATCCACACATAAATTTAAATACAGAATTTAAACTAATCTAAATGATGCAAGAAGAAAATAGCCTTAGATGAGCAATTTCTACACGCGAGGAACAATAACTAGCTAACCAGACTAAGTCCAGAGTCCGATCTTGGGAACCACTCGGTGCCTGCCACAACGGGTCCTACTAGCGTTGTATGTGGTTCATCACAGCACGTGGACTCGAGTCTAATTAAATTAACTTTTTATTATGAGTTATTAATATGGTCCAATTATGAATCTATAGGTGCAAGCAATACATTGGGGATTGGACCTTAATTATTTACGTCGCAATCAAAGAAATTCCTAAATCTAAGGGTCAAATTCTTCGAGAATCAAATAAAATAAAATATGATAAATCAGAATCGGTGAAAAACCGTGGTGAGGTCACCCGAGCACACTCGTGCTCGGTGAAGCAGACCTCGATATGCCAAGTGTCTAAGAAGTCTGAGTGTCCCTGTATTATTACAACAATAATAATGTACTGGAAAGTAAAAAATATTCCATACTATATAACTACTTTCCTTCTGGCCTCCTGCTCTTCCTCCAAAGCAGTTACGCCTGCTGAAAGCTGAAACATCCTCGAGCGGTCCCTCGCACAAAAATCAAAGCAGAAGAATGTCATAAAACAGTTACCGAAGATAGAGATAAACATATATACACAAATATGAAAATTCTATTAAGCCGTGCTCCCCGGCAACAACACCATTTTGATGAGTTGTCAGCCAATCGAGGTTAAGTAATATCAAAGGTCGTTGTAACCGCAATAAGCAAGTCGGACCCAACAAGAAAAATCAAGACCACAAGGATAAATCAATCAAGCATAAAATCATTGTTAGCGGTCTCTGCTATTTATTTAACCTGGTATAGCGACCAAGGTCGAATACAAGGAGCACGAGTGAAACTTACGAAGTAGTCCTACTGAGAAAATACAAGACCAATTTTTGTGGTGTTTAATTTGTAGTTTTTTATATTTTTAAAATAAGGAAACAAATAAGCAAGTAAGGGTACAAACTAGTTTCAACAAGTATTATTAAGATTAAAATGCTCAAAAAGGGAATACAATTATTTTTGTGTTTTTCAAATATCCAAATGTTTTTGGTGAGTTTATGGTAACTTCTTATTTTTTCTATAATTTTATAAAAGTGGAAAAAAGGAACAAAACAGTGAGACAATGTACAACTAGACTAAAAGGCAAGTTTAAAATATCAAAAATGCCTTAAGGTCCTGGGTGTGACTTTTATGAGAAAGCAAATAAAAATATCTAACTACAGCAACTGAAACCTTATTTATTTGTTTTTTCTAGACTTTTTAATGATTTTTATAAGTGTTTTAGGATTTTTAGCTGTTTAGTGTTTTTATAAAGGATAGTACAACAAAAATGGTATGGAATGAAAGCACACAAAAACAAGCACACCGAAATTTTTATGGAATTTTTGGGACCATTTTTATATTTTTTTTGATATTTCAGAAAATAGAATGTTTATGGAATTTTTGGAGTTAATTTAGTAATTATTTGATTAAAAACAACACACAACACACAGGGACCTACTTGTAATTATTTGAAAGTTTCAAGGCCAAATAATAATATAAGTAAAAAGTTCAGGGCTCGACTAGCAATTTTTCCTATTAATTCATGCACATGTTCAATAAACCATGCATAGGGGTATAACTGTAAATATACAAAAGTTTCTATCCAAAGCACAGTAAAAAGCACAAGGGCATAACATGCAAATAAATCATACAAGCACCTGAGACAACACATGAGTTCAGTGGAGAGGGACTAAAATACAAATACTAAAAGTGCAAGAGTCTGACTGCAAAATTGCTAACCTATTTTAAACTACTACAAATATTTATAGGACCGAATAATAAAGATAGGAAAGATAAGGGCCTAAGAGTAAATTACCCTTTACTAACCGTACTCCAACGAATGAGGGAGATCCACTAATAGATGGACGATCAGGATCATTGGATACCTCTTCGGTGATCGACGGCTGCAACGCGATGCTCAGATGGATCCAACGGTCAAGACTCCTCCTGATGACAGATAGAGGAGATTAGAACTGTAGGGGGAGCCTGATCGGACGATAGAGGACAATCTAGAATAACTCGCCTCCAACGAGCTTCTGTCGTCAATGGTGCATGCCTCCTACTTTCTCTCGAGATGCGGAGGAGTAGAATTGATCGCGGATGACACTCCGTGGCGGCTTGAAGGCTCAGAAGGGCCCCCAGACCAAAGAGAGGGTCCTGGGGAGATGCGGTGCAGCCTGGAGCTTCCTGAAACTAATTCGACCTCCAGATGAGGCATATCTGCGCACAAACCATGCAAGAGAAATGGTCGTGCTTGGAGAAATAACTCCGGCGAGGGTCAGGGCACTACAAAGAACATGAACCGAGGTGGCGGGTGAATGGACAGGTCTCCAGTGAAGCGAGGGAATCAACCTGCTAATAGGCTCCAACTCGATGCTGGAGCCACGTCGGGGTTCACGGAGCAAGCGTAGAAGTGATAGCAGTCGAAGAGAGGCGGAGTATGGTCGGGATATGGCAGAGATGTGAAGAATGAAGGCTACTCTGTTTGGCGGAGATGTAGCGGATTAATGGGAGTAAGAGGGAAATGAAGTACCTGAAGGTGAAGGAGGGTGCCTAGGGATGTAGACGGAGTCCACAGGGGGTTCTAGCCTCAATGATGGGCACAACCAGGGGCTTGGCTCCTTGCGGAGGAGCTTGAGTTTTACCTCACCGGAACTAGGGTTTTCACGTACGATATGCTCCCCTCGTTCCTCTCTCTCTCTTGTTGTTACTCTAGGAAAGGGAGACAGGTGCAACGGAAGAAGTGGCACAACCAAAAGATGGAGGAAAAGGAGGGGGGTCATGCAGGTTATATAAGCCTAGGGGTCCAACAAGGAGGAGGCGTGGCCCACGAACCGAGGCTCAGATCGAAGAGAAGAGGGTCAGGAGAAGATTAGGGATTCATCCTCTATACACGGGGCAAAAGTTCGGGCGAAAACCACGTCAGATCGGGTCTGGAGAAAATGGCGAAGTTGGGGTGAAAACCTGATCAGACGAGTAGGGCTACCCGGGGGGACTAGTTGACCTAAGTCAACAATCCTGCATGGCCCAATCAGAGGGGACGCAAGAAACAGATAGAATAGACTACATGACAAAATAATAGAAAAATAAAGATAATTAAATTAAAAAATGAATAAAGTAAAAAATATTTATTATTTTTCAAGGAATTTTTCTGTGATTTTTAATAATGTGTAAGAAAAATAAATTAGTTTATATATAGTACATAGTGTTGTATACATGTATAATATACCTATGTATCATGTACAATTATTTTGTTTTTATTATTATTACATAAATATCCTAATTTTGTATTTTATTTATTTTCAACATAATTTTTGGAGTAAAAAATAAATTCTATATTATTTTTATGAATTATGTACAATTGTGAAATAAATAAAGGATGCTACGTACATACATGTATTTTGTACAAGTAAACGGAATTTTATTCTTGTTTTATTTTATTTTTCTGATTTTTATTTTATTTTTGTTTTATTTTTAGGACTATATACAAGGAGGTAGAAAGAGTATTTTATTTTTGTTTTATAAAAAATAATTATTTACATATATAGGTAACATATACAACATAGAGTAGGCCCCATCTCTCTCTACTTATTTTATTTTAACGATCAGGTCAAGACTTGACCCTCTCTTGGGGTTCGGGTCAATCTATTTTTATTCTAAATACCTCATTCATTTTTCTTTTCCTTTATTCTTTTATTTTTGTACAAATAATGCTAAATACACAATTTAACATATGCGTGCCAAATGCTAACTTATTGTATTTATACCTATTTACATGATACTTTGCCAAGATAGATAGCTAAAATAAAAGAATAAAGGGTGACAATCATGGATTCATCAATACCCACTTGCATATTTTGTGATTTTCGATCGATCGTTTCTATTCGAATGTATTGCAATTCAATGACACGTATTAATTCTACAAAATTGAATAGGGTAAAATTCGGTTTGTCAAATGATGTTGTTGCCGAGTAAGCAACAAAGCTTCTAAGACTTAAGTCATTTCTGTGATAACTGGATTTCTGTGCTACTTGACTATATTATATGCCACTTCACCGCATACTTTTCATCTATTATTTTTTCATCATTGCATATTTGTTTGTATTTTTTGCCTCTCTCAACTTATAATTCATTTTTTCTTAGATAGGACTCGATGATCGTGAACAACCTTTTCAAGAGCCGGTGTAACTCAGGATAGTCTGAGGCTGAAGATTCTTGAATCAGAGACGATGTGGAGGCTGAGATTTTTTTTGTTTTATTAATTATGTGAGAGAGATGAAGTAATTAGAATATATTTTTATTTCTACTTTTTTTTAAGTTTTGTAAAACCAAACTCGAACTCAAATTTTTTCGACCCCAACAGGGTGGTCAGGGCCACATTTTTACATAGTTTTAGGATCGCACGGTTATTAGAGCTAGTAAGATTATTTTTCTTGTGATTGTGGAACTAAGTCTACACTTTTCACTAAAAGACACACTAGACCACTCTCACTTAGCTAAATCAAACTGCTTTTATATCGTGAATAGAATTTTCTGTCTAGATGTGGTTCTCGGAACATTTATTAGAAATCTATACTTAGGGTTTTATAAATTTGGTTTTTCATCCTACATAAATATTACAAGATATTGTAAGTATCTCTGACTCTGCATACATTCATCATGTTTCTCAATGCACAATTTTTCATCTCTCCAATAATTTTCGTTCACATAAAATCAAAAGGAATTTGGAATCGCCAATTGACGATCTCTTGAATACCTTCTTGAATTCAATGATAACCGAAAAAAGTGGGGTTGTTACTATTTTTGACCAAAAAACTGAATAAAATTGAACATCATTGTACATGGGAGAGCAACATCGACATTGTTTACATGTACTTTCTAAACTGAGCGAGGTATTAGTCATAAAGATTATAGCCCAAAACCCTAGACTTATACCTTAAATATGATTGTACATTAATTCTCGGGTATACACAATTCAAGCACTTGCCTCCGACCTTAAACATTGACTGAAGTGTAATGTTTGTTCACCTAAACACTTATCACTATAGATCATAACACATGCATGGTTGCTTAATATGATTCCTTTTAAAATTCATGCTAAGTTGACTCTTACGGATTTTACCATGTTATATCTGAATTTAGGGTTTACTTTGTATATTATCTTTATAATATTTGTGCACTTAGATGTAATCAATTTTGATTCATTTTCATTTCTACCATTTTGTTTCAAAAAATGTCAGAATACTAGTAATCATACCCAGACTCCACAAATAAAAATCACCCTACCATATCCTGACCTTCTGTGTCTTATCTTCCATTCATGTATCGTCTATTGATTCAAAATAACCCTTGTTTTGATTCGGTTTTTTCCATATTTACCCTTTGAGGTCAAAACTTTGACCGATTGTGTCATTTCTTTGTCCTTTCCACCTACTCTAACTTCTCCATATAACTAACCTCCACTTTCTTCCACTTCGGCAAAGAAAACCAAGGAGCACATGGATATTCAAATAATCATTGACTACATGGATAAATTAAAGAAATTAAATGTTAAGATACATATAAAAAAATAGTCGGAATGGAAGTAAAGAGAAAAATACAAATGCCACTTACCTAGGACCACTAGGTTATTTTCAACAACAAAACCCAACCCTAGTCTGGGAAAATTCTTTATTCGAATCATCTCCTACTTGAATGAACAAATACATGTATATTATTATCTATATGTTTTTATTCAATTTTATTCTTAATAAATAAAAATTTTAAAAAATATTACAATATCACTACAAGAAAATCTAGTTTTTGCAACCACAAATGTGGTGACAAAGAGGTGGCTATGTGGTACTAATGTAGTCGTAGTGGCAATTTGCGACTACTTGTAATAGCAAAATATGTTGTGGGGTCAAAATGGTCGCAAATTATTTGTGACCACATCGTAGTCGTAGGGTGTTCATTCATGTAGTCGCAAATAGTCGTTATATTGTCATAAATTAGTGTAAGCTTTCATGTATATTGCGACTAGAGACATCAGATTGAGACCACGTTGCGACCATATGAAAAAAATTTATTACTACTACTACTACTACTACTACTACTACTTTACCACTATTGTTTTTACAATAACGACCATTTTACTACTACTTTACTACTATTGTAGTAGTTAAGTAGTGACAAGGTAGTAGCAGATTCTATTCCTGCAACTAAGTGACTCCTATTTTTCTATTGTAGTGGTAGAAAAATAGTAGCAAAGTAGTCGTAAGTTCTGCATTCCTAATAAAAAATAATCAGCAACCACCTGTAGTGTACATGATTCCCCTGCAGTATAATATAAACTAATATAATCATTTAAGTCTCTTGAAATCCTCCAACCAACACTATAATACAATCAACATGGTCAACTGTAGTTACAACCAATTACAATCATCTTTAAGAAAAACCACTCTTGCTTGTGTAAAACTAAAAGTTCAAGACAATAGAAAACTAGAAGTTCAAGAGATGACTAACATCTGTGAGGTGAAGACCATGCAAAGAAAAAGTTAAAAAGCTAGAAGATCAAGACAACTAGCTATAAGTTCAAGATAATAGAAAGCTAGATATAAGTTCAGGACAATAAAAACCTACGAGATCAAGTACAGAAAACTACAAGTTCATGACTAACTTCTAGACACTAAAGTTCTTAACATTACAAGATTCTGATAATAAGTACCATTACAGAGCCTACACTTTTCGTTAAAACTTTCTTTTCCTCCATTTTGAGAAAACAACTTCCGTTGCCTTTTCCTTACCCATGTTCTTCCTCTCCTTGTCAGCTATTTTTTGTAGGTTCCGAGATTTCAACCACTTTACCATGAGAGACTCTACGATGTCATTATCTTCATCCTTGTCTTCATCCTCCTCTAATCCACCCCCATTCATCCTCGACCTCATGAAATTTTGGAATTGTATTTCTATTATTTGTAAGAAATAAAACAAGTCATTCACTGTAAATATAATCAGAAAGATGAATCAATGTATGTGCTAAAATATAACTGAGAGTATGAGGCATACCTTAAATAAGTTACATCCTCCTTCAAAGAGACAATTTCAGAAGACAAATTTTGTAATCCAGAAGACATGTTACCAATTGTCGATACTAGTGAATTTACTGCATGTGATAGTTATCTAAACTAATCCTCAGGTACCCTCGACTGAGATGTTGGAGTGTTATACATTGAGATCATCCCCAAATAAGTGGATGCTAATGGACTTGGATGGCAAACCACCCAAAGTCTGCCATCTATTGGGTCCCACTTCACGCTCTTTAAGGACTTCTTGCCATAAGCTGGCGATAAAGTCCAATTTCCCTTCAGATTTTGGAATATCAAACCTTCCGTTTATAGCTCCCTATAACGAACCTACAAAAGAAATATTTTAGCTATCGAACAAATAACTATAGTTTTATAGTGGTAGTAATATGCATACCTTCACCGCTTTTGCTTTAGTTGTAGACTAATAACCCCCACTTTTATGTGTAACAGTCCCCCATTTCTCCAATGATGGAGGGTAATTGTCAGCAACACTCTATTATTGTCAACATGTTAATCATCAGTAAAAGTTGAAACTTAAAAAAATACGAATACTTGTACATAGCATTTCAATCCTCACAGTTCCAAAGCTTTTTGATCCACTGGTGGATCTGATTGATTGCTTCCCCCAGTTTGTCTTCCCTGCTTCAGAGTGTTTTTGAAAATTCTCTTGAGCATACCACAATAATGTCTCCACCCCTCTGGAGTACACTATGATGGACCACAGGCCTTTGCCCTCTCCCAATCTTCCACATCATCAAGTTTTTTAATTACAACTTTTCTAGCCCTATAAACATTTCCTTTTACTTGATTTGTTGATAAGTTCATCAGGGTTTGCTGATGCATTTCTTTTGTGTGTCCCGAGGGTAAAGCAAACAAATTATACAATTTGAATTTTGGTTACTACTAATAAATTATATAATTAAAAAATAAAATTCTTCTTTCAAAATAGTTCTTACATAGAAACCATTCAAAATTCTCTCTTGTTCATCGGAAGTCATGCAACTCCATATGTAGTCTGGGAAATCTTGCATGGAGCGAAAGGCCTTACTAAGCGCCTGAGCTATTGCATGCTGATGATCAAGAGTATAACTAAATATTCAAAACGATTTTATAGAATTATAGATAAAGTGTGATTGTTAAGAAAGTTTTTCCTAAAAAATATACGAAGAAGTATGTATTGGAAATACACATCATGTAGAAACTTCAAGATTCTACATGGATCATAAGGTTGAGGAGAGTCTTGAGACTGTTGTGGAACCTGCGTGCCGATAATTCCCTGAGAATGTGGAATCGGCTGAGAGGTGGATGTTGTCTAGGGTCCTCAGACTTACGAGGGCTATGCTTCTGGCTGGAGGATTGTTGTGTGGGCTGACGAGTATGTGTCACACTAGAAGGTGTCCCTATTGTGGAGGAACTTGTAGAGCATTCTCTTGCATGTAAGCGATAAGCTTTTCAACCTATGGACAAAATTTGATTAATTGAAATAAACATATAACATCTTATAAAGAGATAAAATTATACCACTGGGGCCCAGGGTATGATGATCATCTTGGCGTGAACTACTACCCCTAGGACCTCGACCATGTGTCACATTCATTTCCTGTATGCATGCACAAACGCATTAGTCAAAAAATTGAAACAAAAATCTATAGATGCATCAACAAAAGAACATTGAGAAGAGAATTACTTTTAAGGAATTATTGAAATATTTTGTGGTGGCATATATTCTGGAATAAATAAATTTGTTTATGTAAAATCCACATTTACTTGTTTACTATCATCTATATAAATGTGTGACATCTTCTTCAATACTGTGATACAATAGTCTCTTTTTCATTTTTTTTCTCAACATTAGTTTGCTCAGCTTGTGTGCTAAGGATAAAGGGTTCAAATTTTCGTATATACTTTCGAGGGATGACATCTACAATATTGTGTATATGGTCAACAACCACACTATATTGTGGATCATACTAGTTACACAAAAATAAGAAGAGTTTATTTGGGCGTGGCATATTATATTCAAGCTTAGCACCTCATTGAGAATCCCATGTAATTTAGGGTATTCTCATCGTAACAAGATCCCTTAACCATCATCCCAGAGTTGTACATAGTTAATCTAATGGTCATGTTAAGGCAATGAATATGTACCCATTGCCTAAAAACCATTGTACGACATGACATATAATTTCGACCGAGGGCAAAATTATTTAAAATCTTGTATCTGTGTTATGTTGGATTAATAAACTTTACTCTTTCCTCAAACTAAGAAGGGAATGCCCTCCTAAATTCACCGACCATGTCGTCATCAGTAAAAAGAGAATTTTCCATAATTATTTTGTCCCTATACTCCCTGTAAAAATAAAAGAATGGTGAAGCGTTGAACTACTTATATTATAGTAGAAAGACAATGTCATGGATACATACTCTGCAAAAGGTATCACTCCATTTGTATCATCTAGAACATAAATCTCAGTGGCTTTCTTCTCCTGAGAGCTCATCATGCATGGCTTCTCTTTTTTTAAAGGTCGGCCACATGTACAAAAGCTTGAGAGATTAATTTAAAAATCATCATTGTCATTGTACTCATTTCACATTGGACGATTATGCACAGTTTCAACATCGTCTGAAAAATATCTTGAACAAAAGTTGGCAACTTCTTCTGAAATATATTGTGTACTTATCGATCCTTCAACCTTATTTTTATTATGAACCTTTCTCTTTAAGAAAAACATATACCTATAGGTAGGTTAACATATATTATTAGATAGCACAAAATTAATACTTAGTAGGTAATTTCAATGTAAAATTTACTTCTCAAATGGTACATCCAACGGTATTTAACAGATCCACCAACTTTAGCTTCATAAAGAAGGTGTGTCATTAAGTATTCCATCGATTCAAAAAGGAGGAAATATCTTCTCAAGATTACACATAAGAATCACACTCTCCTCATAACTTTCCATATCTTTGACTAAGAACTTGATTACTCAATTCAATAAGAACATCGTGAACTCCCTTAGGTAATAATCCTCTAAAAGTAAGAGGTAATAATTACTCCATAAATACATGACAATCATGACTTTTCATTTCTTTAAAAATATTTTTCTTCAATCAACGAATTTGGATATGTTAAACGAAAAGCCATCTGACGTTTTTTATTTACTAGCCCATTGACAGACATCGTTTCACTTGATCTCTACTTAAGCAATATTTTGCCTTCGACATATAAATATGCCCATCTTTTGATTTTATTAGGGCAAACTTAGGACAAGTGCAAATTTTTATAATATCTCTACGAGTGTTTTCTATATCATTTGTCTTACCAGTGACATTCATTACTATGTAAAATATATTATCAAATACATTCTTCAATATATGCATAACATCTAAACTGTGTATTATGAGTAGATTTGGCCAATCTGATAGTTTCCAAAAGATACTAACTTTCGTCCAGTTATGAGTATCCCCAAAATTTGGAAGAGGTAGAACACAATCATCTGAACTCTTTAATTCCATTAGCCTTCTAAATATCTCAAGTCTTGATAGCCTGACAGGTGGATCCAAATCTTCAACTGTATTTCTTTAGAATGCCATCTTCTGTTTCCTATAATGATGATCCTTTGGTAAGAATTGTCCATGGCAGTCAAAGAAGCATGGTTTTCGATCATGCTCAAGTTGAAATAAATTCGTATTTTCCATGCAATATGGAAAACTTCTTTTTCCATGTGTACTTCACCCCAATAGCATTCCATATGCTGGGAAGTCATTAATTGTCCACAATAAACACACTCTCATCTGAAATTTACTACAAGTAACAATGTCATATATTTCCTGGCCTTTCTTCCATAGTTCCTCCAGTTCATCGATTAATTATCTGAGATAAACATCCACATATTTTCCAGGATGGCTCGGACCAGACACAAGTAAAGTTAGAAACATATTTACTTCTTGTTGCACAACCATGGTGGCATGTTGTATGGAGTGATGATAACTGGCCAACACAAGTATTCTTTCCCCCGTCCATGTGGATTAAATCCATCAATAGACAACCCAATCACCACATTCCTCTTATCCATAACAAAAATAGAAGATGACTCCATTAAAGCCCTCCAAAAACTTGAGTTAGAAGGATGTTCCATAAATTCACCACGGATATGATCTTCATGTCAAGTCATGTCTTTAGCAGTTTCTTTGCAATAATAGAGACGCCGTAAATGTGGTGCTATAGGAAAGTAACGGAGCACCTTCTGTGGAACATCTATTTTCATATTTGGTTTATACCTAGGTTCACCACATTCCAGACATTTAGTAGCATTTGTATATTTTCCTCATAATAGATGATGTGATAGTTGGGGTATGCATCAGTTAACTTTTCTGATAAGCCAAGTGTACTCATCATAGTTTTTACTATATAATAGGTATTGTGTACAACATTATCTTTTAGAAGAATTCTCTTTATAATCTTAATCATGTCATTGAAACTAGCATCAATCATATTGTACTCAGCTTTAACTGTCAGTAACTCCGTAACAACATATATGAGATAAAATGGTTTATAACCAGGTCATAATACCTCCTTAGCCTTTTGTAACAATTCAGTAAAATCTTTGGATTTTCCATTGAATTCATCATTACAACCCTCTAAAGAAGGGTTAAAGTTTGGATGTGTTGCGTCAATAACCATCTCAACAAAAGGATTGTCCAACATCGGTGACCTCTCTTGGTAAGTTGCTCGAACTTCTCCATGTGCATACCAACATGTGTAGTCAGGGACAAAACCATTATTGAACAAGTGTTCTGCTACAACGTGTCAATTGTTTCTTTTCAATCCACATTTCATGCACGGGCATATTATCTTCACGTTTATATCAACTATTCTATCTCCTTGGGCATAAGCCAAATTGAGAAAGTCTTTTATACCAATTAGAAATGACATGCAAATGGATCCATTCACTACGCGAGTATACATCCAATCCCTTGTCCAACACATTGCTCTACCTGCAATGATATCATAGTAGTTATTTCATTAGGCTCACAATATCATATATAACTATTAGTTTCATGTTTATGTCTACTTCATGTTTCGAGGAAAATACCCCCTCAAACAATCATTAGTTAAACTAGTTGCTTAGATAAAGAGCCAACATTAATATTAAGAAAATGCGGATAATCAAAATGTGCCAAAAGAGTCAACATCAATATTATTAAGGCGCTAGATGCCTGAAAAACAAGTATCCATTACTAAAATCCATAATCACCATGTCAATTCTACTGAGTTTGTCTACTTAGTACAACCATTTCAGTTGAATCCCTTCTCCATTAGAGAATCCAGGGATTGACTTGATTATATGGACCTATATATGTTTCCTACTTATTCAAGATATGTGATGATGCAAAAAGGGGTGGAGGTAGGAGGTTATTAGACAAACATTGCAAAGCAATGATCATCTTGTTCTTGTCGAGGAAGACCAAATTTAACAACGTTGTAAAGCATAGGTTCTCTAAGAGTCGAGAGTAATCCAAAAGTCCCTTACATTCCAGATCTAAGGGTAATTACAGTGGTGATGGTGATGGAGGTGAAGCCACTGAAACACATCGTGGTCATGACACTGTTCATGTCGGCAGTGGTAGCAGAGGTCCATCTCCAAATGACAGTCAATTGTTGGAGGCTAGACAAGAAAATATTTAACAAAATAAAAATGCACATAGATAACACGTGTCAAATCCACAACCCATGAAACATGAGTGTGGATCATATGAGAACAATAACTTTGGTCATGATCCTCATGGTTATGGATCATAACCGTATGGTGGCTAGAGGTCTGGCTCATAGGTAATCTGTAATCATCCAACTCCAAGTGATGTTTATACTAAATAGTATATTTCTTCAATGAGATCTCCTAGTGTTGACAGGAGTGATTCTCAGTTCAAGAGCACCATCCATCCACCTCGTCACCCTTTCATTATGGATCAAGTTCTTATTCTTAGAAGTTCCAGTATGATCTTTAAGAATCATTTTATCATGGTGTTAACAATTTTCATAAAACAGAAGATTCTTCTTCAAGTTACATTGAATGAAAATCTAGAAAAGGGTATAGACATTTCCCATATTATTTTTCTAGTAAAGACATTCAACTCGCTCCACCGCTAGCATCCTAAGTTTTAACTACTCCACCATCACAATCTATGGTTATTGAATATGAACATTGCTCCCTATCTACATCCATGTCGAGAGATTCCATAGTATGTTATGCTATATCATTGAGAACATGTGTCGTTTGTAGAGATGCATGTGCCAACGAGAACATATATCCACATATTGGGATATTATTTTATGTTGATTGTAGTATTTCAAAGTATTTTATTGTAGTATTTCAAAGTATTTTCCTTATGTCAAGTGGTTATTTAAAAATGTTGATAGGGGATAATTAATAAACAGTTCCTTCTGACTAGTTTAGAGATAGAACTAGGATTTTCTAAATGGTTCACAAACCTACTTGGGCCCCTAAACTCGGTTTCAATCACACAACAAGCAGACAAATCACTATGTATCAGATTTTTTATCAACTCTAGATTATATCCAAAATCCATAGACAAAAAATACGCTGATTGTTAAAACTGTAAAATTGTAAGAAATTTTTATATGGAAAAATCATAATCTGACCTTTGAAATGTAGAGAGGGGAGGTGCTTAGGAGGCGGAGGTGATGACTGAGAGCCGGATTCCATGAATAGAGGGTGGTGACGGTCCAAGGTGGAGGAGGTGGTGGAGAGGGGAGGCGGCGACCAAGGCAAAGGAGGTGTTTGAGAGGGAGCTGGCGGCCGAGTGTAGGGAAGTGGTGGAGAGGGGAGGTGGCGATCGAGGAGAAGAAGTGGGCGAGAGGGGTGGCTGCGGTAGAGGCAGAGAAGGAGGTGGAGAGGGGAGGTGGCGCAGGAGAGCACATGTTTGGACATAGGTAGGGTAGTCGAGGGGTAAGGGAATTTTAAGGCTTGAATTGGTGAGTTGGAAGTTTTTGTGAGAATTTGCCACCATCTTGCGACCGCAATGTGGTTGCAATGTGGTCGCAATAGTCAGACTGAAGGAAGCGACTATAAGTGGTGCTACAATAGTCACAAAATAGTTGCTATACGCCTTACGACTAAATTTCCATCACAAGTAGTGGCAATTTTGTAGACACAAAAACTGCATTTTCTTGTATGTATGATTACCTATAGAATACTTTATAAAAATATTAGATATAGGAAAAAATGGGATTGTTCTTACCCCATTTATCGGACATTTCTTTTTGTTAAAAAAATAAAACTATGTATTTTCATCATATATCTCTCTAATATGCCATTCGAGTTTTGTCAGAAACATAGAATCATATTCCCTCCATCTAGAACATATAATTTTAATGATCTAAACATTGTTGTCAAGGGTGTGCATGTGGCGGGTACCCGATCTGTTCATCCATGACCCGCCCTGACCTGTCACTATTGGGTCATTGGGTCAACCCGACCCATTCCAAAAGGTATTTGTACTAACGGGTAATCGAATTATTTTAATGGGTGATGAGTAACCAAGGGTACCCGTGGATCACTACTACAAAAAATTGCACTCATAAAATCATCATTAAGATAGAATGCATGATGTACATGCCCTATATATTCGTAAAATTTAAATTGACCAGAATTCCATCGAGTAATAAAATTAACTGGGAACAACTTGAATGAATACATGAATGTTATTGAAATGTTACATTGTAAAGATGTTCTGGAAGATGATCATGATATGCGTCATGTAGTTTGCTCTCATGGTGCTCGCCACTCTGCTCGTCATAAGTACTATCCGGGGTAACGAAGGAAATCCCGCTGCCTACATATTTTCAATTGCTCTTGCCGTTGGGACGAGCATTATAGGCATCTTTGGCATAACCTGCTTCGTCGTCTTTTGTGTCAACAACGACCCCCCTGCTGACAACTCGATGCTCAGGAGCTGCGTTGTTCCCGGCATCATGTGAAGAAGTTGAAGGAAGTTGGCTTGAACCTTTAATTATCTTTAATTGTTTTGATATTATGTGGATTGTTAACACTAACTTAGGAATCATATTAATCTTAATCATTCTTACTTACTTAAATGGGTTGACTTACCTGTGAACGGAAGTCATATGAATATTCACATATCATTGCAAAGCTTGTTTTGCAAATATGGATTTATTATATAAGATCTTCCACACCTAACTATATATATATATATATATATATATATATATATGGGAAAAATGTGTATGCCCCCTAGGGGGAGCTAACTTAGCTCCCCCCACCCTTTTTTGACATATTTTTTTTTATTTTTTTGAAATCTAAAACCGTGTAAATTCATTATTAAATCCATATATTATGCTATTAAAATTTCGTGCGAAACAGAGACTCCTACGACCTTCATCCAAACGGGGTTGATTTAAAAAATCCTGTTACCGTTAAAAAATTACTGTCTGGATGGAGGCCGTAGGAGTCTCTATTTCACACGAAATTTTAATAGCATAATATAGGGATATAGTGATGAATATTCATGGAAGAAATTTTCAAAAAAAAAATAAAAAATGGTGAAAATGGGGCGGGGGGAGCCAAGTTAGCTCCCCCTAGGGGGCAGCCCCATTTATCCCTATATATATATATATATATATATATATATATATATATATATATATATATATATATAGGAGTGATCCTATGAGAGCCAAAATTTGTGAGAGCATGAGAGCATGCATTCTGCACCACATGATCCAACCAGGAGAGAGAAGACAGGATCATGTAGTCCAGAATGAATGCTCTCATGCTCTCCCATTTTTTTGCTCTCATAAGATCACTCCTCTCTATATATATATCATATTAAATTAATTTGGTGTTTAAATTATTTGAAACGTCCAAGGTGTAATATTAGGATTTGGGACAGTTCTCGTTGCCGGTACCCACAAGAAAGTATTTTTTCAAACTCGTATCTGTGTAGGTATTAAGTTTCAGACCCAAATACATGTATAGAGACTGATTTTAGATCCTTAAGTAGATCATGTTTCTATTAGGTACCAGATGAATAGTCCAGATGCCATAATCAAAGAATACAATGGCAAGAGCAAGTAGAAAACAAGAAATTGGCATACTTGGTTAAAAAGGTTGCTTTATGAAAAAAATCTGAACCACCTGATAGACATAACATCTATGAAATGCACTAAGGAGAATTCACATTATTGGTGAGGGTTTTGGTGGTAGCCGAACAAAGACATGGGGTGATAAACTCTAGGAATTCACAGGTCGCCCAATGGGTATCCGATTTCGATCGGGTCGGTGCTCCAAGTCTAACGGGTTACGTCACAATGGGTATCCAACCTGTAATGGTATATTAGATATTAGTGGTTTCTTATCAGTCCATATGAATGGGATTGGTTATCCATCCAATACGTAAACCATGCACACCCCTAATTGTTGTAATTCACATATTCTACATGGAAAGCATACGAGTCTCCATTTATAACACTATTGGGAAATTGGGAGAGATAGAAAAGAGGGACATGATTTTGAATTTGTGGGGAAAGAGAAATCACTCAGATGAGAATAAATCAGAGGAGAGAGAGAGAGATGATCGGTTTAGATAAAATAAAAGGGAGAGATCGCAGGAATAGTAAATCTTACGGAAGTTGGATGGATATCGCCCAATGAGATCACGAGAAGGCCCACAATGAAAGGAGGGCACATGATCAACACCTTATATATACATATAACATATGTATATACATATATATATAATCAATAACGTGGACTTTTCTTCTATATGTAAAAAACCAGTCATCTCAACCATCTATTCTCCATCTACGGGTCTAGTCAATAAGCTTATACAATTAGAAAACCATCGGTGATATCCTATATTTAGTACAAGTGAATTTAATTCATGTTGAAATTGCAATAATCATGTTCTCTCTCTATCTACTCTTACCCGTCGAGACCGCTCTCGCGGCCTCCGTCTCTCTCAAGGGCCTTTGGTCCCTCCACTCCAATCTCGCCCTCTATATCAATGCCTTCATCCCTTACGGCTGCCACCAGCTTCTTGATGTCTCGGAAGAGGATGCAGTTGCCCTCTACGACCCTGACAAGTCGCTGTGATGCATCGAGGCACTCCTTGATGTTGATTCCTCTTTGCCACACTCGTTGTTGTTGTGGCAGTGTTTGTGTATGTGTTCATCTCCTATGCTGGCAATGTACGCGTCCATAGGTTTCCAGGAAATTAGCAGGGTGGAGCATATGTAGATGAAAGCTAGCGGGGAGGGTCATATGGGGTGCTTTCGATCATATGATGTGATTTGCCTCAAATCTAATAATGATATTCTCCGTTAGCTCTAGTGAGAATTGTAAACACAGTAGATCAAGTTTTAAAGTATGACCGTTTTTTACGTCTATCTTGTTTGTAGTAATTATCTCTTATTAACTTTTAAGGGAGATGATGAATCTCTATTTCATCGCCTTTATTCTATTACAATGGCCTTAAAAACACTAGCTAATGCATGTAAATAACATTATTTTGTACATATTAGCATTCATCATTTATTGCATTTATAATATAAAATATTGTTCTTAATGCCAAATAGAATAAAGAGAAGAAAAGAAAAAAGAATAAAATACCAAAGATATTTTATGACCCTAACCCCAAGACGAAGCCAAGAATTGAGTTAGTCGACAAGGAATAAAGTAGGAGTCGATAAGGGCCAAAAATACAATAAAAATTCCACTATTGATTCGGTAATAAAGTATTTTCGAGACCTATTTTATTCTTTATTAGTTATTCATCAAAATAAAGAAACTTTGTGTATGAAAGTCGTAAATAATAATATATAGAAAAATACATAATTGAGTTTGAACAAAAATAATACACAGTATTCTTTTTATACTCAAAATAAAAAGCCGCAAACCAAACTTCACCGACCTATATCTCCCAAATAAAAAGTTAAAATATATCAAGTCACCATTAATTGTATATAGATTTTAATAAGCTATTTAAGAAAGGAGGTTTTATATTTTTTGGAGTTAAGGTGTAAAAGTTAGGTTTTGAACCCTTATAGTATACTATACCCGAATAAAATATTCATTTTATTCATTCTTTATTATTTTTGTAATTATATCTATTTTTATAATTTTTTAATTATTATAACTAATGTGCATATTAAAACCTAAATAAAGCCACACAAGAAACATTAAAAGGAAATTCAAAAATATATAGATAAATATACAATAACTATACATATACCATTTATATATCCATTTATTCAAAAATACAAATAACTTCACAAAAATATAATAAAAATATATTTATACACCTAGAAATAAGTTATAAATATATAAAATAAAAGAATAAAATAAAATTTACAAAATAAAAATAAAAGCAGTCAAAACATAGATGAATATACCTATAAATACACCCCTAATAATTAATTTCTAATAAGTAACCACAAAAAATAAATAAAAATCATATTAAAATACTAGACAAAATAATAAACAATTTTTTATTTTATAAAAAAATGAATAAAATCAAGTACTATATTTAATCATTTATTTTCAAATAATTGGGCAGTTTCGTCCTCTAGTGGACTGACATGGCTCAATAAGAGCCCAGAGTTCGTTGACCTCCAGTCAACTCCCCCTGGCATCTCTGACCCACATTGGAACCATCTTTTCCCTGTTTTTCTCCCATTTTCCTTCTCGATCCATCGATAAATCACACCCGAGCCCTTCAACAATTATGATCCGTGGCCTCTCGTGATCCGTGCCCGACATTTTGATTCTTTGTTCATAGTTCTGATTCTCGCCAAATTCTCATTGAATAAGGGTCTCCTTATGTGTATAAATAAACACCTCCTACCTTCTTCCTCCTCTTTGGTCATCTTCTAACTCTTAAAATCACGTGGCTTCGACCAAGCATGCATCCTCGTGACAAGGGGGTGGTTTCCTGAGGTCTACGACTATTGAAGGAGGGCTGGAGGTGCACCCATGGTGAGCTCCAACCACCTCTGCTCCCATTCTTCAGAGAAAGGTACAAACTGTGTCATTTTACTTTCCCTAGGTTAGAATTAGTTTTAGGTTTTGTTTCTTGCCTTTAATTTCATGTTATAGTCGTTAGTATTAGCCATTCATAGATCATCGGAGCTCTGCAATGACGAACCCCATTCACCCATGTCCGACAGTCTTTCGACCCACCAACCACCTCCATATCATTCCATGCCGCTTCCTGTATGCCCCATGCACCTTCTCTCAACTAGATCCCTCAAGGATCCAGAGATCGAGGTCCAACTACATCGCCCTCCGTCGGACCTTCGCCACCCAATAAGGCCCCCCAGTTGCTTGTGTGTGTTTTCTCTGTAGGTCTGGGAGGCTAAGGACCCCTTGGGGTTCGATTTCTGGATCAGCGGGAGGTACATGAGGCAGTGAACTTCGTCGAGCAACTGAGGCTCCATCTTGGGGTCTCCACCATTTCCACGACTTCCAACCGCTCCAAGCACCTCTGAGGAACACTTCGATCCTTGGAGGAGGGCCAAAGACCACCCGAGCTGAATATGGGCAACGATTGAAGGAGCTACGGTCGCTTGTTCTCCATTGTTCTTCAGGAAGAGCAGGGGCCGTTTGATCCTTCCGTCGCCATAGTTTTGATCTGGTATGTCCAATCACAGAGTGCTGCAACCATTGGATTGTGCCCAGGTGCTGATCTCAATCGTTGATCGATAAAGGGGTATCGTCGCACCTCGTTGTGCCACGTATCCAAGTGAACGAAGCACACCCATCCAAAGGCGCATGTGAAAGGGGCAAATTACAAATCATACCCCATCAGTTTTGTATTTATTAAATAGCCCGTAAATAAAATGTAAAGCTAATAATAAAATGGACATTTTTCATATAGGCCCATGTACTTAAATATATTTGCTTTCGGGTCCTGTCCATCTCAACTCACCTGCAATCCCATGTAAGCTGGGTAATTTGCATGTAAACCTTGGTGACTTTTTCTTTTTATTTATAGTCTAATAAAATTTTAGATACATTGTATATTTTTAGGGTTCGTTTGATTGCAGGGTTGGGCAAGGCTGGGTTGGGTTGGGTACTATTCACAGGGGTACTCCCTTCTCACAGTTTACTATTCACCCAGCCCTATGAATAGTATCCAACCCCGCCCAACCCTGCAACCAAACGAACCCTTAGGAAAATTTACCTAAGCCCCTGTACTTTAATTTATTTGCAATTATGCCATACTAGTTTATGAATTTTGGTGCTTAAATTTCATTTATTAAAAATATCACCCTTGCTCTTAAAATTATGTAAAATTAGGGTTAGATGCATGGTATCATGTACTTTCACGTCATATATTTGTTTTGCATATTTGAGCATTTTAGCCCTTTATTAAAAATCAAAAGGCATAGATTTTTATTGTGTCTATCATACAAAACACCAAAAACATACAGAAATGTTTTGAAAAATTCCAAATATATATAGTGTAATTTCTCTTTTTTAACTCCATACTAAAAAATCACTAAAAATTAAAAAAACAAAACTCCTAAAAATTAAAAAATCTAAAAATTCTTCATAAAAATATAAAAAATCACTAAAATATCGAAAAATATGTTTTTCTATTTCCTAATTTTCTTTATATGATTATCTATATATAAAATTTGAGTTGAGTATTTTTGGAGTATCTTTCTATTTTTTAGAATTCAAATAAATTTCAGATTTTTATTAAATCCCTGATTTGGGTTATTTTTTATTTTAAAAAAATACATAAAAACAGAAACAATTCTAGAAAAATCATTAGAACATTATAAAAAATATGAACCTCAAAAACCAATTTATATTCTGTATTTTATTTATCTTTACTAATATTTATATGTATGTTACCCTTTATTGTATACTTAGCTTTATATATCCTATATTATATATTCAAGAGAAAAAGAAACATAAAAAATCTGAAAATATAAAAAGAAAATACAAAAATACAAAATAAAAAACAAAAGATAAAAATTAAAAAAATAAAATTTAAAATTTATAAAATTTAAATCACACAAAAACAATTAAATGGACAAGACAAAAGGAAGAAATTTTGCACTTAATTGCTCAGTCTACCGTTTTGCTCCTATGGTTCTACCTCTACACATTTACTTGCTATATATTTAGTTGTGGAGAACAATTTTAACTTATATTTTGTGCTATTCATTGTTTAATTATTATAGTGGGTTGATTATTGATTGATTGAGATTTATTGAGTGGCCAACACACCGGCTGCAGTCTTATCTTGTGAGATCGTACGACCCTCGATGGACCTTTCTCATCAAATGGCATCATTACCAGGGATGGTTGGAGATTTCCCAACCAACTTAGGTAAAGTAAGAAATAATAGTCGTGTTGTGACCCATCAACCAAGCGGATCAACGATAAAATTCACTACTTTTATTTACCTGGTCTAGTGACCAAGGTCGAACACATGGAGCACAATTAAAACCTAAGTAGTGTGATAACAAAATATTTTTAATGGATTTTATTTTTTGCAAATTTATAATTTTTCAAACGAAGGCTATAAGCACAAAGAATTAAAAGTACTCACACACACACACACACTCTTTTTGCATTTTTCCAATATGCCAAAATATTCAAAAAAATATTTTTGATTTTTATATGTTTTGTATTATTTTTGGTAATTTTTATAAAATTTTCAAATTTTTTTAACTTTTTAAAATCATAGTGACAAAATAGTAAATAGTGCCATTCAGGAGTAATTTGCAAGTTAAAAACACTTAAAATGCCCACAACTCCTTGTAGTGATTTTTACGATAAAAATAGGTAAATATCTACAAACAGAGGCTGAAATCAATATTTTGGGTTTTTCTTCAATTTTATATAATTTTATGAGTTTCTAAATGTTTTGCAATTTTTATGTTTTTGTAAGATATTTTCAGACAAAATTGATACTAGAGATAAAAAGACAATCATCCTAATTTTTATTAAATTTTTAGAAGTTTTTTCGATTTTGTATGATTTTTCAAAGGCAAATAAGATACTTTTTATGGGTTTTTAAATTTTTAATAATATAAAATATAATCAAATTAATAAGCAAAAATTATTAAAAATTATACATGCAATCAGAGACTATAGGTAATTTTTAGAAAATTTTTGGAGTCGATTTAATATTGCATTAAATAAAATGTAAGATTTAAAAATAGTGTAATAGGGACCTAGTTGCAAATATTTTCATTTCTAGGGGTCAAAGCAAAATACACAATAAAAGTTTAGGGGACCAAAGATGCAATTTATTCAGAAAGCTTCTGCGCAACACGTAATCCACAACTCATAGGGGTATAAGTGCAAATACTCGAAATATAAAATTCATTCCATATCTTACAAATAGTTTGAGGTACAATATGTAAATAACCCAGAATAGCACGTGACTCAGATTTGACTAGAATAAAGCACAAATACAAAAAACAAGAACGTCCAAACTGCTATTTTTTTAACTAATTATGGCATTTATTGGAAAACATAAATAAAAAGACATGCAGGATAAAAAGTGAAGTTCACCCTTGCAGACACTTGGCACCCACGTAGAGGCTCTGTGATGTATGATTCTGGTGATGTCTGTGGAAAGATCTGATGACTCTAGTAAGGCTGAACAGTGTGTGTCAGATTCATCCCATGATCTGATCAGGCCGTTAGGAATTAGGTGTGCCAGTACGGTCCTGATCAGATCTGGGGCTCAACTATTGATCAAACAACGATAGCTGGTCCTGGAAGAATAGATGATAGGGGAAATCCGATCGAAGATGGGCGTCACGTTGTTGTTCTAATAGACTCCCCAAGAGGTCTAAAACCTTCGTGGAAGTGCTCCGCATCGAGTGGTCGGCTTCGAAGAGGAGGAGGATGGTCAGATGTGCATAGTGGTGGTGCTCCACAGCCTGAGCCGCTGAGGTGCGATTCGAGTCTCTTGTGCGCCCAGAGCGTGCAAGAAGTATCTTCTGCTCGGAGCAAAGCTTGGGCAAGGGTTATTTCATACAGAAAATGAGAGAAGCGGGGATGGATGCTGGTCAACTTCCAACGATCGTGGAGGAAGGAAGGAAGTCCTTCACTTCGATGAGTGAGACTAAGGGGGTCAGGTCATGTAGGAAGATGGAGGATGAAGTGGTGGATCGATCTGTGTGGTAGGATGTAAGTGAAGGGGCTCTAACCAACTGGTCGGAGCTGATGAATGGCGGCGGAGTATAGAAACAAAATCGAGGAATAACAGAAAATGAGAGAAAGATCAGTGATATCTGAGGCTCCTGATGGAATCAATAATGTCAAGCGACGTGAAAGTAGGGTCCTTGCCTCGATTCCAATGTGGAAGACAGAAGAGGCTCAATGTCGTAGAGAGGTCTGGCCACGAAGTGAGCATCGATCAACCATGCATCCAAATGAGCTCCCAAAGGGACCTGCAGAAGGTTGTCGCACTGCTGGAGGTGTTCGTGGAGTAATGGTGGTGCGAAGGACGATCTACCGAGCTTGGGAGGCGGAGAGAACTTTTTATAGGGATGCTCGAGGGTCTCGAAAGAGCGGAGGCCACTACGAAACCCTAGGCAGGTTTGGTTGTGCCTAGGGATCCGCGAGGATCACTTATATTATGAGAACAATCGGGCGGGGAAATCAAGGCATTTGAAGGTCAGACCCGATTTGGATAATTCAGGGAAATCGGATCCCGCAAAGGATCTGTCAGGTTGAGTCAGCTGGGGGAGGTCAACCTTCTGACGTGGACCAATTAGGGTACAAGATTTACAAAAATAAAAGAATATTAAATATAAAATAGTAAATGGTTTGAGAATAAAAAATGAATAAAATGAAGTATGCTTATTGTTTTATAAACTATTTTGTGTGATTTTCAATTATTTTTATAAATTAATTTATTATGGGATATACAATATGTAGCATTATGTACATGTATAATATACCTACATATTATATACATGTATTTTTTACAAAAATACATTTTATTTTATATTTTATTTATTTACGAAATAATTTGAGGAGAAGAAAATAATGTTTATTTGATTTTTTATAAATTAATTAAGGACGTTAAATAAATATGTAATGTAAACATTATACATACATGTGGCTTTTGTACAATGAATTGTGTATTTTAATTTTTGCTTTCTGATTTTATTTTATTTTTATATTATTATTAGGATTATATACAAGTTCAAAAATAATATGGTATTCACACTTTGTAAAATAAATGTGAATAATTATTTGTACAGATATATGTGTTCTATACAATATACAATGTATTATATTTCTCTCTACTTATTTCTTGTCGATCAGGTCAAGGCTTAACGTTGTCTTGAAGATTGGGTCACTCCGTATTTATTCTAAATACATCCATTTTTTCTTTTCTCTTTATTCTTTTATTTTTGGAAAATATTGTGCTAATTATGCAATATCAACAGAGACATGTACACTGTTAATTTATTGTATTTACACCAATTTTACAAATGTTTTTGCTAAAAGATAAATCTAAATTAAAAGAATAAAGAATGAGAATCACATACTCATCATCCCCTTATACTTTACCTTTTTTAGTCCCTTAGAAAACACTTATTTAAAGAAGAAGTGAAAAGAAGTGAAGAAAAGAAAAAGAACCAAAGTTGATTATTAAACTTATTTTCATTAAATTGGAGTATGGAGCTCATTTAGACCTTGTATTATTAGTTAGATAGAACCTTATTGGGAGATAGATTTAGGACTCATCAATATCCAAGTTCCACAGCAGGACTCCTTAATAACCAGGTCAGAACAAGTCTACATACGCAAGCTTCCATGCTCTGTAAGTGATATGTGGCTCCCTACCTCAGAAATGGCAAAGAAACAACCTCCCTCAATAAGGTAACTCTAATCCCCCGGTGTAGCAACTTTCCTTGAGGAGCAGGGTATTCCCTTCTAAGTTCAATTACAACTAGCTCAAGAAGAGGGGGAAAGAAGAGAATGGACCGTGATCAGTGTTGCTGTGTATCCCTTGCTCAACTAGTACTGCTCAGTCTCCAGCTGCAAGCTTCCAAGAGATGAGATGGTGGAATACATAAACTTTGCTTGTTCATTATATACACTCTGGTTGGCATTTTATTTTCAATCAGGCATGTCCCCTTTTTTGGAGTTTTTCACAATTTTGCACTTTTTTATGTGCATTTGCACAACATATCTACATGGAGTAGCATATACATTAGGAGTTTTCCTTCTTGAGTCGGTAGACTATACCTTTTTTGAAGCATTATTGCGACCAATAGACAACTGTCTTTAGACATCAATGTTACAAGACCAGGTTGAGGCACACATCCCTCCCTAGAGGAATACAAGAGCTTCCGGTTAGTTGTACTACCCTCGTATGCTACCCAAGACAAAGAATTATGTCTCCTCACCATCTCATCCATGTTGAGCTACATGTAAGGTGTGTGTCCAAGTCAAGCCATTGTCTTTGAGAGTCGTGCGTGTGTTTTCAAGTGTTCTACTTAGGCTCATCAAGATGACATGTGAATATAGCCTAGTGGACTCTAAGTCACTATGGACCTGAAAAGTCTTAACCCCAAATCCTATAAGGTTCCTCTGAAGTTAGTGGATTAAGGTTTTAACCAAGCTCCATTCTTCAATTTGATTCCAGACTAGTTTAAATGTCAACCATATTTCAGAAGAATGCATGTGCAAGAATATACAAACTTCTTTTTATGGAAAAATTTTCAAAATATGTAAATTTTTATGGAAAAATTTTGAATGTAGGAAATCTTTGCAAAATCTTTTTACAAACATTTACAAATAAAATTTTACAAGCATTTGTTTTCAAACATTTTTTTTAAATTTTGTACTTTGTACATAATTTCATACAAAATGTTTACAAAGAAATTTACAATCAACCCGATTTTTGCAAATGTTTGTACAAAAAAAATTTTACAGAAGGTTTTTGCAAATATTTTTGTGGGAGGAAAAATTTAAAATTATTGCGACTTTTAGCCATATTATTAACACACATGAAGTACGAGTTATGGATAAAGTATATATACAACACCCCCTATACTTAGCTCGAACGATGTCCTCAGAGTGATCAGAGAGCGATGGAGGAAGACATAACTCGTGCTGAGTATGGGGAAGTGAAAAGAATACTATACTAAAATGATGAATAAAAGAAAATTATCAATGAAA
This sequence comes from Ottelia alismoides, assembly GCA_037367405.1. Taxonomy (NCBI): domain Eukaryota; kingdom Viridiplantae; phylum Streptophyta; class Magnoliopsida; order Alismatales; family Hydrocharitaceae; genus Ottelia; species Ottelia alismoides. Next base: position 234,186 of record JAZKJV010003029.1, read on the forward strand.
ATCGGTGATCCCCCTATACTTAGGATCAAATAATCCGAAGTATAGAACACAACTCAAAAGGGGAAACTGAAGAGTAGGATGTACAAACATTACCTCCCCTATACTTAGGGTAAAATATCCCTCAGTATAGACAACAAAACATAAGTAATAGAATCAAATGGACACTCACAGATCTTACACCCACCTTATACTTACGTTAAAGTAAACCCTAAGTATAACATAATCACAATATTAAGATGGGGTATCAGACAAGAAGAATGAATGATATTGATAATATGGATCTATATGACTGTAGAGCAGAGATGATAATCAGGTATGAGATGCAGATGATGTGAGTCAAAGGTTACCTCTCATACAAAATGAATGGGGGCAACATCAATGATCAACAGATCATGATCTAGATATGGCTTCAGGATGATTCGAAAGGTGGAATCAGATGACAATGCAGATATATCAATGCTTCCATTGTCATGCACCTTTATGACCAAGTATGGTCCCTTCCATTTATTCTGTAACTTTTCTGGAAATAATCAATAGCCATACTCTCTTGTTTGACTCAAACTGTTTATGGCTGATGTGAGAATCGTGCCATATATTCACTCTATCCTTATATTGTAGGCTACTTGAGAAGGTTGTGTCTCTCAACTCCTCCAGGGCTACTAGTTCTGCTTTCCTTTGATCTCCTACACTCTTGGGATCCAATAATAGCTCAATAACTGCTCAAATGTGCTTGATCTCCACTGGTAAGTGGCATGGCTTGCCATAAACGAGCCGAAAGGGAGATGTGCCCAAATGTGTCTTGAAATAAGTCCTATAGGCCCACAAGAATAAGTCCAAAAAAGTTGTGATCAATCCTTTCGATCTGGACGGATAACCTTTTGCAAAATAGTCTTGATCTCACTGTTTGAAACCTCAGCAATATCATTAGTTTGTGGATGATATGGAGTGTCAAATCTTGGTCAATGCTGAACTCGTTAGCAAGGGACCTAACCTTATCGTTGATAAAATGAGTCCCCTGTCTAAAATCAAGACTCTAGGTACCTCGGACCGTGAAATGATATTCTTTCTCAAAATTTTGCAACAGTCTTTGCATCTGTGACTTGAGCGGGGATGGACTCATCCCAATGACTAATATAATCCACAGCAAGAAGAATGTACTCAAATACCTATCTCTTAGGGAATTGACCAGTGAAATCAATGCCCCATGCATCAAAGACCTCACAGAAGTGAATGTGCTGCATCGACATCATATCACGTTGTCCACAAGTGTCCATCCTTTGACAGTCAATACACCTCTTCACGAATTCATCAGAATCCTTGAATAGGTTAAGACAACATAGGATGGATTGGAGCACTTTATATGTTGTTATCCTCTCAGAATGATGTCCTCCTACTCAAGCTTGTGGCAGTAAGTGAGGGCGCTTTGGTGCTCCTCTTGAGGAATGCATCGATGCTAGACGCTATCCCCTCCTTCATGATAAATGATGGGATCCTCCCATTGGTATGACTTGACCTTCGCAAGGAAGGTCTTAAGTCATTGTCTGGGCTAACCTTACAAAACTTTCTTGGCGACAAGATAGTTAACAATGTCAGCGTACTATAGAAGCAAGGTGATAGGAAGAATCGTCTCGTCTGGCAATATCTTTGTGATTGGCGTGGTCTGCTCTGAATACTCAAGATTCTCTAATCAAGAGAGGTAATCCACCACCACATTCTTAATTTCAGGTTTATCCTTAATCTCTATGTCAAACACCTGGAGTAGAAGGATCCATCTGGTCAATCTGGCTTTAGCATTCTTCTTTGCCATGAGATATCGGATGGTCGTGTGATATGTGTAAATTGTCTCTCTAGATCCAAGAATGTAAGATCGAAACATATCCAAAGCTAAAATTATGGCTAGTATCTCCTTCTTAGTCACAATATAGGCATCCAAAGTTCGACTAGCGTAGTAAATGACAAAAGGTAATCCATCCCTCCTCTATCCAAGCACAACCCCTACTGCAAAATCAGAAGTATTTGTCATGATCTCGAATGAGAGAGACTGATTGGGTGGCTGAAGAACAGGAGAATGCACAATTAATACCTTGAGAGTCTCAAATGATGTAAGACACTTATCATATACAAGAAACTCGATGCCTATCGTCAGCAAATCAGTAAGCGGTCAGGTAACCTGACTGAAGTCCTATATAAATTGCCGGTAGAAAACTGACATGACCTAGAAAAGATCGCAACTGTCGCAAAAGGGATGGTGGATTGGGCTTCATGATGATATCCACCTTAGCAAGATCAACCTCCATGTCCCTATTAGAGATGATGTGGCCAAAGATTGTCCCATGAGTCATCATGAAATGACTCTTCTCCCAAGATAGAACAAGGTTGACCTTGATGCAACACTGAAATACTGGGTCTAGGCAATCAAGACAAGCATCAAACCCATCGCCGTAGACCAAAACGTCATCCATGAAGACCTCTAACTCTCACCGACCATGTCTGAGAAGATGGAAAGTATGCACCTTTGGAATGTAACTGAGTCATTATATAGACCAAAGGGCATCGTCTAAAAGCATACGGTCCAAACAGACAGATGAACGTTGTTTTCTCCTGGTCCTCGGATGCAATGTCCACCTAATTATACCCTGAGTACCCTTCAAGAAAGTAGTAATTATTCTTCCCAGCTAACCTCTGGATAATCGGATCGATAAATGGTAGTCGGAAATGATCCTTCTTTATGTCATGATTTAATTGTGTGTAGTCGACACAGTCCCTCCAAGAAGTGGGTACTCGGGTAGCTATCTCCTCACCAGACTCACTCACAACTGTGGTGATACCCGTCTTCTTGGGTACCATATGCAACTGACTAACCCATTTGGAGTCGGAGATGGGGTAGATAATCAACGCTCCACCACTTAGGTATTTCTTTCATGACCACATCACAAAGATTCGGGTTCAGCCTTTGCTGGAACACACATGATGGCTTGGCGTCCTCTTCAAGATAGATGTGGTGGGAGCAGAGGGCCAGACTTATCCCCAAGAAAGAACCTCCATCAAACGAGATTCTTGGTCTTCAATCAAATCCACTGAGATAATGACTAGAAACATATCTGGCTCACTTGCAAGGAATCTATACTTCATGCTCTGTGGTAAGGTCTTCAATGGGAGCTAGAAAATGTGGCTTCTGAAAAGTCTGTGTGAAGGCTACCAAATCTTCACGTGAGAACTCTCGCTGAATCTGTAAATCTAACGAAGATGGCCCTACTGATGTATATGTCAACTGTACTGGCTCGATCTCTGCCATAGTTGTCGGTTTTGTGGTCATCAGACATGATAAATAATCATCAAAGTCCTTTTAGTCAAAATCAATGTTTGAGCCTGAGGTATCTGAGTTTGAATCATGTGAAATATAATCTGCTTTGCTATCCTAATCACAATCATCAGCCTGTAAAGTGTCCTGTGCCATGAGTGTGCTCTCCGAACTCTCATCAGATGTTACATGTGCATCTATAGTCTATGAAGGTGTGATAAGTGATGAATCCTTGATTCTCACTCTTTATTCTTTTATTTTAGTTATTTATCTTAGTAAAGCATCATGTAAATGTGTGTAAATACAATAATTTAGCATTCAACATGCATGTGTTAATATTGCATAATTAGCATGTATTTGTGTAAAAAAAGGAATAAAGGAAAACAAAAGGGAAGGAGGTATTTAAAATAAATACAGAGTGACCCGAACCCCAAGAGAAGGTCAAGCCTTGACCTGATCGCCAAATAAAATAAGTAGAGAGAGATACGGTTTACTTTGTGTTGTACATATTACCTATATGTATAAATAATTATTTTTGATAAAATTAAAGTTAATTACTAATTTTACCTCCTTGTATATATGTTTAATAATAATACAAAAAGAAAATAAAGATCAGAAAAATCAAATAAAATCAAGAATAATATACTCCTTTCAATGTACAAAGCACATGTATGTATATAACATTCACTATTTATTCTATACCTGTAAATAACACCTAAAAAAATAAAAATTATTTAGTATTCCGAAACTATTGTTGAAAATAAATAAATTGTAAATTTTGGAGTATTTATGTGAAAATTACAAAATAAAAATAATTATACATAATACATAGGTATATTATACATGTATATAAGACTATATATTGTAAATACTCTTTGTTTATTTTTTATACAAATAATTAAAAATCACAGAAAATTCCTTGAAAAATAATAAACATTTTTCATTTTATTCATTTTTACCATTTAAATTCATTTATTATTTTTAATCTATTTTTCTTTATTTTCTAGCAGCTTTGTCTTGTAGTCTATTTTGTCTCCATTCTCGGCGGACTCTGATTGGTCCACCTCGATTTGTTGACTGAGGTCAACTGGTCCCCCCGGACCCCCTTCCTCGTCGAGTCGGGTTTCACCAGATTTCTCCATTTTCTCCAGACCCAATCCGGTATCCTTTTTGCCCAAACTTTTGCTCAGAGTTGAGAGGGCAGATCCCTACTCCTCGCCCGACATTCCCCTGTTCGATCAGTGCCTCGGTTCACGGGTGCCTTCCCTATCTTCCCGGTCCCCCGTGCCTATATAACCTGCACCTCCCCTTCCTTTTCCTCCACCTTTTGGCTGTCACGTCCTCGTGCCTAACTGTCCACCTTTCCCAGAGTGACAACGAGCGAGAGGGAGGGCGAGGGAGCCTTTTTAAGAGTGCTAGCCCTAGGTCGGGCAAGGTGCAAACCCCAGCTATGCCGCAAGGAGCAGAGCCACTGGATGTGCCGGCCATCAATGAAGGATATGGTTAGATCCTCAAGCGCATCACAGAAGCGTGAGCGTCGTATCGAATACGACGAAGAACGGCTAGTTGCACTAGTTGTTCTATACAACGGAAATTAAAAATTTTTCATACGACGAAGTCACATGATCCAAGAACACTTCTCGGATCGTTTCATCTAAACCACAAACAAGTAATAGGATTACCTCTTGAAGTGTGGTTGTGATCGAGTCTCTAAACGAAGAGACCTCATGTCTCAAGTCTGATCCGACGGAGGAGACACTTGCGAGCGCGGGGATGAACCGTGTGCTTCACGCAATCATGTTGATGATCCAAGCGGCGGATCTCCTGATCTCGACACACGAGATCCAACGTCTTCTTCACGAGCAAGGCACGTCGAAGTAGACGGAGTTCCACGAGCAAAACATCGGGCAACATAACGACGACGCTGCGGCGATGGAGAACCTCTCTAGGGCATCCATGGTGGACGACCAAGAGAGGGAGAGAGAGAGAGAAAGAGAGAGAGAGAGAGAGAGAGAGAGAGAGAGAGAGAGAGATGTGCTTCTCAAGCATTGTGTAAAGAAGAGCAATGGGGTGCCTCTCCTTTTACAACATTTTGGGATCCATGGATCTCAATCCATGGGACAACACAAATCCAATTGCTCTCATTGATTGTGTTTCTTTTAATGGCTAAGATTTGTGTTGGTAAAAACCAACAACAATTAATTTAATTTAGATCAAGTCTATATTGATAAATCAATATAAATCAATCTCAAATTAAATCAATCAAGCATGGAGATTTAGGAATGAAGATTGCCTTCTTCCATAATATTGGATTTGGTGGCAATCTCATATAATCTCATGATATCTCATGAGATTACATTATTCCATGGAAATCTCCAAGATTTACAACAACACTTGCTGGAAATTATTCTACAAAAATATTAGATAATTATTTTGTGAATATTGCAATCTTGCCATTGGAAAATTGTGAATCATATTCACAACCCAAAATAAAATGTGAATTACATTTTCAATTAATTGTCCAATGTGAATCCAATTCACATAAACATTTAATTAACAAATGTAAATTACAAATAGCTCTCTCTTATATATTATAAATCACATTTATAATATATACGACTAATATGGATATTGCTATCCACATTATTCATATCCATGATAATTAAATCACATTTAATCATCTTGGATCTCTATTCTCATGTGCCCAAATAATATGAATCACATTATTTTTATCTTTGATAATCAAATCACATTTGATTATCTAAGACAACTCTCTTTATAATATGAATCGAATTCACATTAATCATGATAATTAAATCATATTTAATTATCCATTTTCTCAATGCTCGGATACACAATATCAACAATGAAATTATCCTGAACTCATTCATGGATAATGCGCTTTCTCCGCAGATACTTGGAGATAAGGATAGGACGATTGTATTGTTCCATGTATAGTGACTTGGATATTGAGATTATATCTCAAATCCATATCGCGGGCCTTCCATGGATGCTTGATTAAATCAAGACCGCAAATCCAATCTTCTCATTGCATCTGAATCGCATTCAGATCAATGTCCAACAATTGGACCAAGATAAGATTACTTCTCTACCGAGAGGAGTCACTAAAATCCAGACCCGTTTCATCACTCCCTAGGAATGGAAGCATCATGGTTATACAATCGTTTATGATCACATCACCCTTAGGTATTCCCAATACGTGTACATCCTGCACACTGAAAGACTCGGAATAAACCCGAAGTATTAGATCAACTTTACACTGTCTACTTTAGGGTTCTATCAGTAAGTTTCTCATTCGACCATTGGGAGACGGTATCGACCATATACTTTCCAAAAGCGTATATCATACCTAGGTCTTGATCATATACTTTCCAAAAGTATATATCAAACCTATAAATTCAGTCAGGCTTCCAAAGCGAGACGACCGTGCGCACGGAATTTGATTCTTCCCAATATCTCATGAGTGAGCTCATGTCTTCCGGTTCAGTAACTGAACTTGTATGATCCCTTTGAGAGATCGTATTACTCATATGCCCTTATATGCACAGCAGCGCGCCGTTGTATAGACCTTAGTTAGGTCATCAACCTATTGGTCTGCCAAATGTACATACTTAGACATATAGTAACACATCTATCTCCAGTCAGAGGATGCGTGCCTGTATCGTGACAGCATACGATATAGGACTTTGGTTATCTCGATCTCGTTAAGTCAACTCTTTGTCCTAACTAATCTGACACTTCCGAATCTCTATTCCTATTCAGAGGATGTGCATCAAGAGGTCGGTCAGATATCAACCTAAATGAGAAAGGATTGCCATCTCCTACTCAGGCTGGAGATCATCTCTTAACAATCATTTGAGGGTGCTTGATGAGTCCTCAATCTAACCCTTTAGATATTCATCCAAGCACTAGCCTCTATGATTCAATAGTTGAATCAACAGCTGTATGATTATTAAGATGGCCATGGTACATAACCCTAATTGTACTAAGGGACCTATTATGCAAATTATTCATTCTTCATTTCAGATCAGGGAATGATATTTGCAATGACATTTATTGCATAATGGCTCGTCGTGGGCTCGCATGTCCAACAATCAAGGCCAAAACCTCCCGTGGACTTCGTCCGCAACCCCATGCTCACATATTCCATCTCAGGTACTCCCCACGCTTCCATTTTCCATTGAATCCATCGTTTCTTTGCCGAACAAAGTATACTGATCGTCCCTTGTTTTCCGCATATCCACCGCACATCGACACCCATACGCCTCACTCCGACTTCCTAGCGCTTCTGCATTTTCTCTGCAACCTCCAACATAGCTCCAGCCATCGAGTTGGAGTCCTATATAGGTCGAATCCCTCTACTCACCGGAGACCTTCCCGTTCACCCCCACCTTCCATTTTTGGTTACTTGTGATGCTCCAACTCATGCCAGAACCACCCTCCGAGAAAGACCTTTTCTCCTGCAGGGTTGGAGCATATCCGGACCTCATCTGGAGGTCAAGTACATCCTAGGAGAGCTCTAGGTCGACCAAGCACACCCAGGGCCCTCTTCTCGATCTTGGGTTCTTCTGAGCCCTCTTGCAGCCACAGAGCATCATCGCTGACCTCTTCCATACCTAAGCAACTTGTGAGGATGTCGAAGACGCAAGCTAGCCAACTAACCTCCGGCGAGTTCTTCTCCGATCTTCCAAATGCCTCGCCTCCTACATCATCTGATAAAGGCCAGCTCCAATTATAATCTCGACCATTCATCCATGAGAGGGCCTCCGTCGTCAAATCCATCTGAGTATCTCATATGCACCCTCCATCGCCAAAATATTTGCATTATCTTACTTGAACTTAATCTGGGTTATGTTTTGAATGAAAGTTTTCCAAGATTTGCATATATACTGTGTGTGGTGGATAGCGCATGCGCGCGTATTCTCCAGATATTTTGCATTATTCACCCTGAGCTTTTTATGTGTTATTAATTGGCATGCAAACTTTAACATAAATGTAACTAGGTCCCTACAAATTGTGTGTTTAGTTTTAATCAAAAAATTAACAATTAAGTTAAAAATTGTATAAATATTAATCTTAGCTCCTGTCAACATGTATTATTTAATGTGATTTTTGGGATTAATTTTTTTGAGTATTGTTTTTCTAAAAACACCTAAAAAGCTTACTATTTATTTTAGAAAATACATAAAATTATAAAAATTGTTTCAAAAATCCAAAAAAAATTAGTGAGTGCTTGTTTGTGTGTGTTTTACTTTCAGTGTCTGTTTTGTCTCGAAAATCATCATAAAAACACTAAACATCTCAAAAGTCTCAAAAACACATAAAAATCATTACAAATTCTACAAAAATAAAAAAATAGGATTCCAGTTCCTATTTGTAGCATTTTCTTCATACTTTCTCATAAAATTTGTATTTAGGAATTAAGGCACTTTAGCAATTTTTAATTTGCAATATTATCCTGGTTGTGCATTGTCTCATTGTTTTTCCTTTATTTAGTTTTTATAAAATCCCATAAGATTATAAAAATCCCATAAAATCACCAAAATCACTTGAATATGAAAAACATAAAAATATTTTTATCCCTAATTTTTGAGTATTTTTAGCCTTAATAAAAATTGCAAAGGCTTGCTTGTATGTTTTACTGCCTTATTTTTCTTACTTGCCTTCCTTATTATAAACCAAAAAAAATTTAAAAAAAATTACAAAACATTGCCTTCTATTGCCCGATCACGAGTACTTCGTAGGTTTAATTGTGCTCCTTGAGTTCGACCATGGTCGTTATACTAGGTTAAAATAAATAGCGTAGACCGCTGACGTTGTTTTGATTGCCTTATCTATTTTCCTGAGTGGTTTCTATTTTTCTTGTTGAGCACGACTGATTGATTGGGGTCGCAACGACCTTGGATTTTACTTAATACTTAACCATAGTTGATCGGTCGCTTACCATAATGGCACCATTGCTGGGGATAACGACTTAGTAGTCTTTTCAACCTTTTTGTATATACTTTATCTCTATTTATTATAACTGCTTTCTGAACTATTTCTGTTTCTCTTTGTGTGAGTAACCGCTCAAGGACACTTTGGAGGAGACACACGTCCAAGGAGGGGCAGCAGAGGAGCGGGAGATAGTTATAACCTTTAGAGATTAGATATAGTGCTTAGTTAGTTTATTTCTCACACTACGATTATTGTTGTAATAATACATGACACTTGGACTCTCTATTAGACTTATCGGGGTAAGTTTTGACGGGCACTGATGTGCTTGGGAGACCTGATTACATGTTCGATTTTGTTTTATCTCCTAATTTGATTCCTGAAGATTTTGTCTCCTAAACTTAGGATTTTCTCTTGATTGTGACGTAAATAATTAAGCCTAATCCCTAAAAAATTACTTGCACCTATATTTCGTAATTTAACCTTATTAATTATTCGTAATAAAAAGTTAGCTCAATTATATCCGAGTCCATGTGCCGTGAGGAATCACATACAACATTAGCAGGACACATTGTGGTAGGCACCGAGTGGTTCCCAAGATCGGACTCCGGACTTGATCTAATTGGCTAGCTACCGTTCTTCACGATCATTAGAAATTGATCTTCTAAGGCCGTTTTCTTCATGCATCATATAATTAATTTTAATTTTGTCCATAAATTTATGCACAGATTACCCTGCATGTAGAGTGTTGGCGACATGTACACATCTCTTACTTTGCATGCATCATAGTTTTTGATCGTGCATCGGCTTTTTCGACTTCCTTCCCCTGTTTTGGACTTCAAATAATCCTAGGAAATCAAAAAATTTGTTAGGTGTTGTTTGTTATTGAAAAATACATAAAAAGAGAAAGCAATAAAATTTGGGACCGCTAATTCAAACTCAACCCTAAAATACACTTCACTTAAAAATACTTGTTTTGGGGAGAGTCACCCCTCATTGTTTGGTTTGCTTGAGCTAGAGAGTGACCTGCACACTAGGATGGAGCCACACCTGAAATTTTGGTCTTGGGGTTAGTCGTTTTCCAGTGAGGATCTCTCCATCTTCTGGTAAAGCAGGCCACGACGTCCTAAGAAGATTGTATTGATTGGGTAGCCGATAAACGGTCTGCAATTCATACTAGTTGGGAAAGGTCTAGCTTTAGGATTGGCTACTCTCCTGGGAGCATCGGGTTCCTAACAACTCACTTAATCGCTCTACAAGACTGAATTATCACATAAAATAAAGTCGACAAGATAAACGATCGAACCTTTACGATCATCAGATCTCGTGTTGAGTAGGTGAAATTGGGGTTTGACTTATGATTGTGTTTGTTTTCCAGATCTCATCTGCATTCATCCCTACATCACAATGATGGTCTGGAGATCCCTTAGGTTGCCTTTGGTAGCATCGCCCTTGAGCACTCCAAATCATTCATCTAGGGAGGTTTCGGGGAGCTTAGACCCGCTCTCCGAACCTGAGTTCGATTCTGCCATTTTCCCCATCGACCACCCTTCTTCCATTCCTGAAGTGACCGAGCAGAGACCAACAACACAACTATTTGTTCATTTGATGGCACCTCAGTTTGGGTCTTTTGTCGAGACCCACAAGATGGCCAGCAGTGAAGAGTGCACCGATGGGCAGCCCTAGAGTTCCGCATTTGTTCTTCATTAGGGCGCCACCAACAACACATTGTTAGCCCCCCTTGACACAATGCAGCGACAAATTAGGGATTAGGGAGCATTCATGGTAGAGGTGTGTCATGAGTTAGTACAGATGCGAGCCGATAGAGGAGAGCCTCTGTTGTAGAGACCAGTCAGTATAGACATTCCGGTAGCTGGAGGAGGAGCAGGAGGACAACCTGAAGAACCATAGGAGCCAGCCCGACCTGCTAGGACGATGAGACAGTTGCACAACCCTAGTGCAACTCTCACACACCGCTGGATCCGACTTCTGGAGATTCTGGGTGACTTCAAGCTTGACCCCCATACCATTCATCTCTTTCCCAAGTTCCATGGGCTTGCCATAGAGGAGATGTATCTACATTTTCAAGAATTCGAGATGATCTACGGCACTATCCACGACCGATTCTTAGACTAGGATACCATCAATATGATGGCATTTCCCTTCACCGTCATCAATAAAGCAGCCTATTGGCTGAAGAACCTAGGGAGATATGTTACTACTTGGGAGCAACTCCGGACCGAGTACTTGAACAAGTATTATCCACTCGGCTGGACCAATGCAGCGAGAGCTTTGATCAACAACTTCGCTATGATCCCCAGCAAGCAGTTCCATGAGGCGTAGGATCGATTTCGTGAGCTCATCGATCGGTGTCCACATCACGACATATCTAAGCTCAAATTAGTATAGAGTTTCTTTTATGGGCTGACATCAGAGCTACATGGGTTAGTTAATGCTTCTTGTAGGGGCTCTTATTTCACCAAGGATGAGGATCGGGTCTAGGCTATCTATGAGGAGATGGTCGAGAACTAGACTATGATGTCACAGACTAGGATTTACACTCAGGGAAAGCCCCTACCACATGTCGTGTCCTATTAGAGGATAGCATGGGTTGATGCAGGTTCATATACTTCTTCGTCAGCAGCAGCACATGCAGAGTCTTCAGCAACTGACATGGGTATCATTAGCGAGAAGCTGGACCACATAGAGATAATTGAGAAGAAGCAATGTCAGGGCATGACGCAGATCGACCAATTGGCATAGACCTTGAGTGACCTGAAGACCCAGATCATGTGTCCCCAGGAGGCACAGACGGCTTATCAGCCTCGTCTCAAGTTACGGGTTGATTCTAGTAGCAGGTTATACAATCGTTTATGATCACATCACCCTCAGGTATTTCCCAATACCTGTACATCCTGCATACTGGAAGACTCGGATTAAACCTGAAGTATTGGATCAACTTTATACTGTCGACTTCATGGTTTTATCAGTAAGTTTCTCATTTGATCATTGGGAGTTGGTATCGATCATATACATTCCAAAAGCATATATCATACCTTGGTCTTGATCATATACTTTCCAAAAGTATATATCAAACCTACAAATTTAGTCAAGTTTCCAAAGCGAGACGACCGTGCACGGAATTTGATTCTTCCCAATATCTCATGAGTGAGCTCATGTCTTCCGGTTCAGTAACTGAATCTGTATGATCCCTTTGAGAGATCGTATTACTCATATGCCCTTATATGCAGACCAGCGCACCGGTGTATAGACCTTGGTTAGGTCATCAACCTATTGGTCTGCCAAATGTACATACTCAGACATATAACAACACATCTGTCTCCGGTCAGAGGATGCGTGCTTGTATCGTGATAGCATACAATATAGCACTTTAGTTATCTCGATCTCGTTAAGTCAACTCTTTGACCTAACTTATCTAACACCTCCGAATCTCTATTCCTATGCAGAGGACCTGCATCAAGAGGTCGGTTAGATATCAGCCTAAATGAGAAAGGATTGCCATCTCCTACTCTGGCTGCAGATCATCTCTTAACAATCTTTTGACAGTGCCTGATGATTCCTTAACCTAACCCTTTAGATATTCATCGAAGCACCAGCCTCTATGATTCAATAGTTGAATCAACAACTGTATGTTCATCAAGATGGCCATGGTACATAACCCTAATTGTACTAAGGGATGTATTATGAAAATTGATTATTCTTCATTTTAGATCAGGGAATGATATTTGCAATAACATTTGTTGCATAATGGCTCGTCGTGGTCTCGCTTGTCCAACAATCTCCCACTAGCCCAAAGAGCCATTAATGGGCTAATCATTTAAACCCGCACTCATGTGAAAATCATAGGCTATTAAGAAAATAGCTAGGTAAGCTGATCAGTCACTTTGTTCCCATCAGACTACGCCAAGTCCTTTTACGGCACTTGCATATCCCCAGTAACACTGCTCGCATCCAATGCCATTGTTGCATTTTATGTAACCAATACTCAATCTTGTTAGTTACAGTGTCCTTGAAACTACAGCTTAACAATTATCATAACCAGTATTTCCATAATCCTTATCAGAATACCCTTATTCCTGGAGATCACTATCTCTTAAGGTATCCATAGTTAAGACCTTTTAGATCACTATCTATAAAGTCTTAAGTTTTGAAGATAAGACTTTGTGATCACTATCTCAAAAATCTTGTCATCTATGAAGATTTTTTTATTACTGCAATCAAGTGTTTTCTCTCCATAGTAGGATTAGCAACACTTTACTACTCCCACTGCATGGCAGATATCTGGCTTTTGTACTCATCTAGCATACACTCAATTTCTCGTAACTAATGCACAAGTGCAAGTAGTTCTAGCATTCACATACTCAACTCTTTGAGGTGCTATCCCTTTAGATAGATCAGTACCATATCCTAAAGGGATGGAAGCCTTTCTTGGAATTTTCCAGAAAATGGAATATGTTCAAGGTGTACTACTATTGTGACAGTCCCAATACCCTCTTCTCTTTGCTTCTGAACACCTTCAGAACTAAGATCCAAGAGGTATCCTTGAGGTCACATCTCAAGTTATGGAACAACCAGATAATAAAACACTTATTATTATCCTTATATTATTTTAAAATGATTAGGATATTATCTACATTTAGCATGATGAACACAAAGGCACTCCCACTAAGCTTCACATGGCTTATCAAGATTCTATCTGAAGTCATAACATTTATAATTTCATCAAATCTTATGTTCCAACTACAAGAAGCTTATTTGAATCCATAGATGGATTTCTTTAGCTTGCAATCTTGATTTCCTCAATCATGAAGCCCTGGGGCTACTTCATGTGAATATCCTCAGAGAGGAATGCAATCTTTGATCCATTTACACCTTTATGGGTCTTACCCATATAGGTGAATCCTCGAGGGTCCATATACAACACTTGTATATGATGTCTACTCTAGACTTTCATTGCTAAAATCCATATTTCCATGTTATGATCCTCATGATTTTCATTACATGAAATCTGATCACTGATACACGGAATACATCCTCAAACTCAATTGAAGAAGTATTAGTGTTTCATCTTTAATTGTCCTTTTAGTTCCCGATTTCGGGAGCCTCATTATCTTCTCAAGATTAAATGAGTTCCTACACTTAATTTTCATTTTGATTCTCAAGAGAGTCATCCTCTAAGAATCACATTCTCAAATATGAGATCTTTTAAGAATCTCAAGGTCGTAAAGTAGGTATCCAATACCATCCTTTATTTTCCTAATGAAGCAGCACTCTCAAGTGCTAGATTCCAGCATGCATGGAACCTTATTAAGGATATACGTTGTAGTCTCTACTACACATATATACCTGGAAACTAAGGGATAATTATGCCAAAATTCATCATTGATAAAATCATGTCACATATGATCCAATTGTATCTCCCTATAACTCTATTGAGTTAGGGTGTGTTAGGAGGATTGAGATAGAAATGATATTCATATCTCCATAAGGTATCCTTTGAATTCAACTAACAACTACAAGCTACCTAGATTAGATAAAATCCATTTTATCTTCCTTCAAACTTTGGTTGTAAACCAAAATAATGAAATCTTTGAACATTTCAAAGGTTTCTTTAGGTGAAGAGAAGAAATCTCATATCATACATAATCATCAATAGATATCATATATCCATAGTGTTTACTATGATATAGATGATCCGCATACATCAATATGTATGAGATCCTGAATACCTTGACATCTTACACCATTCCCAAAGAAGCGTGTATTGGACATTTTTCTTTGAATACAATATTCACAAGTATGTAAGATTTGAACCTTTAGACAATCTAAAGTTTCATCTCTCACTAGTCTATTGATCAAATCAACAGACAAATGTCCAAGGCTTGATGCCAGATCATTATCAAATGATCTTTATCCTCCTATTGATATTTTGAGGTTTAATTTTAGTATTAGAAATGTTAATGAACCATTTATTAGTTTTCTAATTTAGTGGAGTCCACTAGATTTTAGATTACTATCTGAAATATCTCCATCATAACTCTTTATGATAGATTTATTACAGAATTCATGTTTATTTCCAACATTTAGAAATAAACAATGAGTGTATTCTAATATCTAGGTCATAGAGACATTCTCTAAGACTAAGGTCTCTCCCACTGAAATTATGAAGCCTTTCAATCCAATAGAGATTGTTGCAACAATTGCATCAATATCCATGTGGATGACTACTAAACTTTTAAGATCAAATTCTCCAGTCTTCTAAAACATATGCAACCCATTGCAAGTGTTGTTAGAAAATTGAGATACAATTATAAGACTTTATATTATTCAATAAGCAAGTCAAAGTCAATGATTTATGTAGATTATTCTAATTCTCTATCCGAGTCCTTCTCTAAGGATTCTAGAAAGACTTAATAGTCATACTATCAACACACCAACTTATTGCAGTATTGGCATTCATCCAACTCTTAGGATGTCATATGAAAGTCATAGAAGTATGGTCAACTCTTTGACTATCCTTCTCATATTGGGTCTGGCCCATGCTTCCATTGCACTCCCTTGTTCTATAAACAACCATTGCTTAAGACTAAGGATCTCTTATGTTAAATTCAAAAGAATTCAATGTAAGAGCATTTCACCATTTATACATGCTTCATTATATTCATATAATATGAATATTATGAAGCTTCATGAATGACTAGAGTATAGACAGTAGAGTGATGACACTCATCATGTCTACATCCATCTAAACTCTTAAAAACATTGGTTCAGGTAGGTATTCAAACATTTTTGAATACATCATCTCTTATAGAGCCACCATTCTGCATGATGCAGTAAACCATTTCATTCATGATAAATGTCAAGAGCACATATGTATGTCAGAATATCTTCTTAGATCTTTATAAGGATTAATTGACAATTACGATCATCATCGACATGCCACTTCCAAAGTACATTTGATGATATCAAGACTATAGAAACATACAAACCCTAGGGTTGTAGTCCTATTATCTAAATAGTTGTCATTCCTCATTATTGTGAGGAAACTTGCACATTGCAACCATATACATTATGTGTCCAATTGCAAGTACAATATCTGGATCATGAGTCCAATTCATGATATTTTACTGGTTAATATTGAGTATAACATTGAGTGGGTTTAATGAAGGATTATCTAAAATAAGAAATTTGCATGTGTATATATTTAAAATATATACATATTTTACTTTGATTTAGGATTTTTTATGTCAAAGTTGTCTTGACTTGTCAACACTGAATGTTCATTCCCTTAATCACTTTCAATGTAAGAGATATACTTACCATTATATCTCAAGCAAGATCTGTGATCTCCTTCCTTATCTTTGTTACATCCCAATAATATGAGAATCTGCAACTCGGATAAAAAGAAGCGAGAACACATTCCGCCTTGCAAGTCCAACTTGCATCTCCCAATTTGATCTTTAACACCCGGGCCCACCACCCCTAAGGTGTTGTTGACCCGTCATTAATTGAACCAACAGTCAACAGGAATACAACTCGCTATGCGCAATCCAATATCACCCCAATAATATGAGGACCCGATATTGGGGTCATTACTCATACATCCTTACTCTTTCGAGAAGCTAAGAGCCTGATCCAAATGGCTTGTATGTAGGAGCTGTCACTTCAGACAGGTGTCTCCGATATACAATCTCTGGCGACGGAACCCTTCTCCTTGACGGGAGACCATGGATGTCACTTATGTGATCCTCCATATCATATTCAAATTCTAATTAATCATTATGAATCATATTCATTAGGATTAATTCTTCCAAGGAAGATAACAACTCTATTCATAATAGGGTGTTTTTGTATTTCAATTAATCTAATCATATTAAATTAATGATCCAATTAATATCCAACAAACAATCTTTATAGTTACTTAAATTATGGTATTATCTCAAATACTTATTATTTTGAATTTTAATAATTAGAAATAGATAATGATTTCTTAAGCATTATACTAACCCTACCTGTTGTCATGGCCAGTACTGACGGGAGTGGGACAGACCGCACACGGTGCAACCTACTACCCCGACGCTCCCTGACTAGACACCATATCCACCTCGGGAAATGATAATGCAAAATAGATCACTTTGTAATTGAGATGATCATCGGTTCTTCAATTGAAATTATATCATATAATAATAATCTAAACAATTTTGATTAACATTATAATGAGATTTGCTAGACAAATCCCAAATCCTATTCAAGCAACATGTTTGTTGGAATGTAGATCATGTAACCAATTAGTGATCTAGATGACATCTAATCAAATATTGGTTAAGGCAATGTTATTTAAGAAAATAATTATCATCAAATATTTCTAAAATATTTTCCATAATTATTTCTTGAAATTAACAATTAATTTTACTAATTGACAATCACATGGTTCTTGATTAGGACTGTAATATCAGCAGTGACCCCAACTTACTAAAATTAACATATCTCAATCAAAACAAATCTAAATTATGCAAAATCAGTTTCTTAAGATTGCTAATTTGATTTATGACAGAACCTACGTGATATTTCACACATTTCTTGGCGTATCAAAATAGTAATTAATTCATTAATCATGTTAAGATTCGCAGTTCCCGCAACAGTGAATACATGTTCACTAATTTGATCATAACTTGAGCAAACGGATTCGAAATCATACAAACTCAGATT
This sequence comes from Ottelia alismoides, assembly GCA_037367405.1. Taxonomy (NCBI): domain Eukaryota; kingdom Viridiplantae; phylum Streptophyta; class Magnoliopsida; order Alismatales; family Hydrocharitaceae; genus Ottelia; species Ottelia alismoides. The sequence goes on from JAZKJV010003029.1 coordinate 252,172, forward strand.
CTATAATTTCCTTATTTAATGGGGAACAAAATTCAAGTTTTATTTTCGTATTTAAAAATTTTAAACAGAGCCAAAATTAATCACTAAACATAGATGCGAAAATGAAATGCGATAAAAACTTTCGCAACCCTAATGAACCCTAGTCGGCTTAGGTTTATGGATCGTATCCGAAACATTCGACCTAAGGATTTGATGCCACTTGAAGGATATGGTTAGATCCTCAAGCGCATCACGAAGCGTGAGTATCAAATCAAATACATTGAAGAACGACTAGTTGTACTAGTTGTTCTTTGCAGCGGAAATTAAAATTTTTTTATGTAACGCAACCACATGATCAGGGAACACTTCTCGGATCATTTTTGTCATAACCATAAATAATTAATACGATTACCTCTTGAAGCGTGGTTGCAATCGAGTCTCTAAACAAAGAGACCTCCTGTCTCAAGTCCGATCCGACAGAGGAGACGCTTGCGAGCGTGTTGATGAATCACGTGCTTCTCGCAATCCATGTTGATAATACAAGTGACGGATCTCCTGATCTCGACACATGAGATCCGACATCTTCTTCACGAGCGAGGCACACCAAAGGAGACGGGGATTCACGAGCAAACGATCGGGTAGCATAACGACGACCTTGCGGCGATGGAGACTCTCTCTAGGGCATCCATGGTGGACGGCCATGAGAGAGGAAGAGAGAGGGATGACGTGTAGAGAGAAAGAGAGAGAGAGAGACTTATGTTCTCTTGTGTGTTGTATAAAGAATAACAAAGGGGTGCCTCTCCTTTTATAATATTTTGGGATCCATGGATCTCAATCTATGGGCAACACAAATCCAATGGCTCACATTGATTTGTGTTTCTTTTAATGGCTAATACTTGTGTTGGTAAAACCGACAACAATTAATTTGATGACATTAAATATATATTGATAAATTAACATAATTTAATCCTCAAATTAAATCAACTATTATTGGAGATAATGGAAAGGAGAATCTCTCCTTCCATATAGGAGGGGTGGACGGCCACTCTTTCCTTGTAGGAATTGGTACCGTCCACTCTTTCCTTGTAGGAATTGGTAGCCTTCCCTTCTCATATTAGGAAAGGGAGATTCCAATGCAATCTCCAAGATTGCATATATCTCCAATATTTATAACAACAATTGTTGTAAATTATTCTACAAAATAATTCATGATTATTTTGTGAATATTGTAATCTTGCCATTGGAAACTTGTGAATCACATTCACAACCCAAAATAAAATGTAAATTACATTTTCAATTTAATGTCCAATGTGAATCCAATTCACATTATTTAATTAACAAATGTAAATTATAAACATCTCTCTCTTATATATTATAAATCACATTTATAATATATATGATTAATATGGATATTGCTATCCACATTATTCATATACATGATAATTAAATCACATTTAATCATCTTGGATCTCTATTCTCGTGTGCCCAAATAATATGAATCGCATTCACATTATTCACATCTTTGATAATCGAATCATATTCAATTATCTAAGATAGATTTCTTTATAATATGAATCGAATTCATATTAATCATGATAATTAAATCACATTATATTATCCATTTTCTCAATGCTCGGATACTCATATCAACAACGAAATTATCCTGAACCCTTTCAAGGATAATGCACTTTCTCCGCGAATACTTGGACACAAGGACAGGGCAATTGTATTGTTCCACGTATAATGACTTGGATATTGAGATCATATCTCAAATCCAGATCGCAAGCCTCCCATAGATGCTTGATTAAATCATCGCAAATGTAAACTTCTTATTGCATCTGAATCACATTCAAATCAATGTCCAACATTTGGACCAAGATCATATCACTTCTCTACTGAGAGGAGTCACTAAAATCCAGACCCGTTTCATCACTCCCTAGGAATGGAAGCGTCATGGTTATACAATAGTTTATGATCACATCACCCTCAGGTATTCCCAATACCTGTACATCCTGTATACTGGAAGACTCAGATTAAACCTGAAGTATTGGATCAACTTTATATTGTCTACTTCATGGTTTTATCAGTAAATTTCGCATTCGATCATTGGGAGTTGGTATCGATCATATACTTTCCAAAAGCATATATCATACCTAGGTCTTGATCATATACTTTTCAAAAGTAGACGACCATGCACGGAATTTGATTCTTCCCAATATCTCATGAATGAGCTCATGTCTTCCGGTTCAGTAACTGAACCTGTGTGATCCCTTTGAGAGATCGTATTACTCATATGCCCCTATATGCACACCAACGCACCGGTGTATAGACCTTGGTTAGGTCATCAACCTATTGATCTGCCAAATGTACATACTCAGACGTATAGTAACACATCTGTCTCCGGTTAGAGGATGCGTGCTTGTATCGTGATAGCATACGATATAGGACTTTGGTTATCTCAATCTTATTAAGTCAACTCTTTGACCTAACTTATCTACCACCTCCGAATCTCTATTCCTATGCAGAGGACCTGCATCAAGAGGTCGGTTAGATATCAACCTAAATGAGAAAGGATTGCCATCTTCTACTTTGGATGGAGATCATCTCTTAATAATCTTTTGACGGTGCTTGATGAGTTCTCAATCTAACTCTTTAGATATTCATCCAAGCACCAGCCTCTATGATTCAATAGTCGAATCAACAGCTGTATGATCATCAAGATGGCCATGGTACATAACCTTAATTTTACTAAGGGACCTATTATGCAAATTAATTATTCTTCATTTCAGATCTGGGAATGATATTTGCAATAGCATTTATTGCATAATGGCTCGTCGTGGGGTCGCATGTCCGACAATCAGTAAGATGGGGTTGCCCTCAAGGCGGGAGGAAACTTGGCTCCCCCAGCTCTTTTTTCCCCTTTTTTTATTTTCCTTTTTTTGAAAATTGCTTCTGTGGATTTTTATTAACATATCCCGATAGTATGTCATTTACATTTCATGTAAAACAAAGATTTCTATGACCTACATCCAAACAGGGTCGATTTTAGCAATTCTGTTAACGGTAAAAAAGGATTATCTGGATGGAGGTTGTAGGAGTCTCTGTTTCACACGAAATTTGAAGGACATAATATATAGATATAGTGATGAAATTCCATGGAAGCAATTTAAAAAAAGCGGAAAAATAGGGTGGGCGAGTTGTAAAACCTTGAACTTGGTCCCTCTCGGATCCTATATCATAAGATCTGGCTCGTCAAAAGAAAACCAACGGAATTCATTTCGTATGAATTGGACTTCGTTTGGAATTGTTATGATTTTCGGAAGAAAGAGAAGTAAAGAGGTTTAAGACATCGTTAACCCATAATGACCGTGACTAAGACTAATTAAACATGATTAAAGAAGCTAATGACAGATTGAAAACCACTAATGACCACCGTTAGTGAACACTAATCAAGTTAGCAAAAGATAAACATTAGCCCGAAAGTTAAATCGTGATTAGTTAAAGTTAATCACGATTAGTGTTAATTAAACGTCATTAGCAAATATAGAATTCTCTCGAATGTTCTAACCTAAGCCCTAATTTTCGGATAAGTTTTGGACAAAACCATGGGCCGCAAACTGCGGTTAAGGGCTAAACCATGGTTTATTAACCATGGTTAGGGGTTTTCTAGAGCCTATAAATACCCCCACCCATTCATTCTCTACGATTTCCACTACTACCACTAACCCAAGGGCTAGGGTTGAGATGTCGAGAGGAGGAGTGGGAGGCAGGGAAAGAGCGCTAGCGAAGCACTGTTGGGAGAACGAGAAGGAGAAAGGTATGATCCTCTCTTAGTTTGCTTTGTAAGATAGGATTTCAATTCATTCTCTTTTCTTCCAAGCTTTGTTCTTGATTCATCTTTCTGATTCGTTTTGTGTTGTGGTTCGAGGAGAAATCTGTGTAACACCCTACTTAAGTGTGGGCGGCTATGCATGTAAGTGAACCATGAGATTCGTCACACATTCACTCATCTAAGATGCGTGGTATCTACTGATTCTCCATCGGTTATATTTCTATTCTTTCAATTCTACTTTTATAGTTATTTTGATGGAGAAATCTGTGTAATACTCTACTTAGGTGCGGGAGGCTATGCATGTCAGTGAAACTTGTGATTTGTCATAGATTCACTCACCTAAGACATGTGGTGTCTACCGATTCTTCATCTCTTGTTGCTTGAGTATATTCTTTCATTTTTGTTATTTTTCCTCTCAATGATTTTATAGAGGAAACTCTTTCCATTTTTCTTTTGAAATATGTCCCGATTTAAGGGGAAACTCTGCTAAAATTTTTTTATAGAAGTATGTCCAGATATAAGGGGAAACTCTGCTGAAATATTTATAAAAATATGTCCCGATGTAGAGGGAAACTCTGTCAAACTTTTCCTAGAAATCTCACCCTATATAAGGGAAAGTTTTACTGATGTTTTAAGAGAAAAATATGTTCTTCACGTTCTTCCTGTTCTTCGTGTGTTCTTTGTGTTCTTCGTTTGTTATTCATGTTCTTGGCACGTTCTTAGTGTTTTTGATACAAAAATGAAATTCGATGATTTTAGGAGCTATAAATATTTCTTTTTGAAAAAGAATCACAATAAAATGTTGTATACATGTGAGAGAACTCGATTAGGTAATGAAATCCTTCCTTTTGTTGTTGGGTTTTCATATGAGATCATTGAAATTTTTTGATTTTATGTTCTTTGTTATGAAGAACCCTAATTTTGTCTATTTTGAGAAAGTATGAAAAGTAGCTTTGTGATTTACTCTAAAATAAGGTTTAAGCATCGAATTGATGCAGTGGCTTGAAAAGTTAGGGTTTGGGAGTAAAAATAAGCATAAATACAAATATATATATATGCATATTAATAATATATATGTGAGTCTATACGAAGTGTTGATGATTATGCAAATCGAAGACTGAACGAAAGAATTACATCATGGGAAGTGATGTGATTTGAGTTGGATCCTGAAAAGGATTGTGTATCACGTTAAGGATAACTGGGAGTAGAACTATAGGTCAGGCATGCAACCTATAGGTTTGTCGAAAGGAACTCGTATTGGCGTTCTCCTACCGAGGTGGTACATAATTGCCTATTATGATAAGTGTTTACGAAATTAATGATTTGCAACTCATGGTAACGGGAGACAATATCTTCGGATTGAACGACGGAAGATGTAGTCGTTCCATGTTGAGGCACGAGTGGTTCAAAAGCGACTAGGTCATGATAATATGTATTTAAAGACGCTAGGTTATATGATTAAATGTTAGCCTGAGTCTTAAGCAACCGCGTCCTCGATGATGGTGTGCTCCTTTGTTTTACAGGCTGAGGGTTTGAGACCTTGATTAATAAAAAAAGAAATTTTCAGGGTAGTATTGGAGTATTGGTTGAGGCGACGTGTGACAACATAAACTCATCAGATCAACGCAATCTCCAATCACGAAGTGTTCACAGCTTCGGAGTCCAAGAATGGTGGGGTTGGACTAATCCCTGACGTGGAATAAAAAGGAAGAGGACTTCAATTAATGAGAAGGAATGAAACTTTTTGTGATAACAACTTTTTGAAAAATTACACAATTTGTTTGCTTTTCTCTTCTTCATTACTTAGCATTCGCTAATTGTTATCCTATGATTTATGGAAAATCCAACACATGTCGGTGAGCCATCGCAAGGAACTTAATAAACATCCATCCAGTCACAGTAGCATTACTTTATAAGGTAGTCAGTAATTTTTTTGTGTAATTTCCTTTCAAGCTGATGTACATGTAAAGGGTTATAGTGGGACAATGTATTATATGAAATTTTTGTTGTGAATGGAAAAGTGTTGAAATACTTTCCTATGAATATACTTTATTTGAATTCTGTTTCTGAATGTTAGTTGTGATTGCTGAATAAATTATTACTGAGTAACCAGATCCGATTATGGGAGGATTCGATGGTCCGGAATTAGGGTTGTGACAGTTTGGTATCAGAGCCTGGTTACTCCAGTAAATTATTTAGTAATTGACAACTATGAGCGGTATTCAGAAATTAAGGTTTTATTAAGATCCTTTGATCTTAACAAACTGACTGCAGTACCATTCACAAGTCATTGTCCCTTATATACATAATGCTAAGACATATAGGATCTGACCTTTGACCTTGACTCATCCCAGGATCATGGCAGACCAAGATGTGTCTAGGCAATTAGCGACTATGATGACAATGCTGCAAGAAATGGGGCAAAAGCAGCAAGCGTTAGAGGAGAGGCTCAATGCACAAGCTGAGATACCTGAGGCATCCAAACCTGTGGATGCTAGGATTGAAGGTTCTGTCCATCTTTCTGAGTAAGAATCTAGTTACTATCCTTCAACTGAGTTTACCCCTACCCTAGCTAAAGGAGCAATGGAGAAGGCCCTTCTTAGACACCAAACATTATTAGATAATTACCGAAAGGGAAAAATTCCTCGATTCAAAGATGTAGAGATACCTGCGGATGATGAATTATGGCTTGATGACATTATAATGATGTTGATGATAATCCATGTACCAGTTGACACCTGGGTGCACTTTGTTGATTCCTCCCTAGCAGATTATGCAGGACGATGGTGGAGAGCAATTTACAAGAAATTAGAAGATCCTGTTCCATGGGATATCTTTGAAGAGAGGTTCCGAGCTTACTTTTGTCCCTCTCATTGGGAAGAATTAAAGAGGAGAGAGTTGTCTTCTCTGAACCAGGATTCTAAGACCGTACGAGATTATCATATCAACTTTGCCGAGCTAATACGTTACTGTCCAGCTCTAAAAGCTTCACCACGAGAGTGTCTTACCAAATTTGTTAGCGGTCTTCAGGGAGATCTACGAGAAAAACTTGCGGGTTTTAGAGCTACAACCATAGATGAAGCAATGGACATCACCTCTCGTATTGAGATGGAGAGGGATGAAAACCGCCAAAGAAGAAGATTCCACTTTAATGGTGGACCATCCAAATGAAGGCACATTATAACCGTAGAGATCATCGATATCATCCGCTCGGATCTAGTACAAGCTCACCACAAACCTTTGGTCAGGAATTATCAGGAAGAGGCGGTTTCTCTAGACATCCACTATACCCTCGTAACTTAGCACCAGGAACTACTACCTCTGTGGTTGGGTCTTCAGCTCAGACGAGAACACGTGCATGTTATCACTGCCATCAAGAAGGTCACATTAGGAAAGATTGTCCACAGTTGAGAGGTTCAGGGTTTAAATCAACTCCAATTAACAGCATAAAATCCACCCAAGCAATGGAGCAACACGCAGAGGAAGACATGGTAGAGGTCGTGACTCACAAGGAGCATCTCCTACACAGCAACCACCATAAAGCGTTGCGGGTTCTAGCTTGCCTATTCCTAATGGCCAGCTCAATGCAATTACCAAAGAACAAGCCTACAACTCAGGCACGGTCGTACGAGGTATTGTTACTATTCATGGCTTTTCAGTACGTGCCTTATTTGATTCTGGTGCTTTACATTGATTTATTACTCGATGGTTAGTACCCACTTTGGGTAATGTACCAGTGGAAGCACAACGATCTTATCTGATCAAGGGACCAGGAGGACAAGTATTTATAATCCGACAAATCTTGGATGATTGTGTAGTACTGATAGCAGGACATCAGTTACTTGTTTCCCTATTACTTATTGAAATGGATGGCTTTGATCTCATCCTTGGGATGGATTGTCTAGAAAGGCATCATGCATGCCTTGATTGTTTCTAGAAGATAGTAACATTTCACATTCCTAACTCGATAGAATTCCAATTTATTGGAAAGACATCCAGTGATGATGTCAAGTACATATCTACTCTAAAGTCTCAACAACTACATCAGGGTCAGATAGAATGATAGAAGATGTGCCTATAGTGTGCGAGTTTCGTGATGTATTTCCAGAGGAACTACCTGGATTACCACCTGAGCGAGAGATCGAATTTGAAATCTCTCTTATACCTCATACTCAGCCTATCTCTATCCCTCCATATAGGATGGCACCAGCTGAGTTACAAGAGTTAAAGTACAGTTGCAAGAACTGTTAGATGAAGGATTCATTCATCCTAAGACTTCACCATGGGGAGCACCTATCTTATTTGTTAGGAAAAAGGATGGGTCAATGCGGTTGTGCATTGACTCTAGACAGTTAAACAAGAGGACAATTAAGAATATGTATCCTCTACCAAGGATAGATGATCTATTTGACCAGCTACAGGGTTCGACTGTGTATTTCAAGATTGACTTAAGATCTGGATACCATCAGTTGAAGATAAAAGATGCGGATATCCCCAAGACAACCTTTCGAACTAGATATGGACATTATGAATTCTTAGTTATGCCATTTGGATTGACAAATGCCCCAGCAGCTTTCATAGATATCATGAATAGAGTATTCAAAGAGTTCTTAGATCACTTTGTAGTAGTCTTTATTGATTATGTGCTTATTTACTCCAAGGATAAGTATCTGCATGAATACCATCTCAGGCGGGCACTTGAAACATTAAGGAAGAACAAATTGTATGCTAAATATAGCAAATGTGACTTTTGGTTATATGAAGTATCTTTCTTAGGCCATGTTATTTCTGGGGAAGGTATATCAGCTAATCCTACAAAGGTTAGTGCGGTAATGAGTTGGGAACGCCCGAAGACTGTCACAAAAATACGATCTTTTCTGGGTTTAGCTCGATATTATAGAAGATTCGTGAAGGACTTTTCACAAATAGCATTGCCAAAGACTAGACTAACTCAGAAGGAAGTCCCATTCATATGGTCTGACACATGTGAAGCTAGTTTTCAGACACTGAAAGAATGCCTAACATCTGCTCCTATCCTTACTCCAGAGTGAAGGGTTTACAGTGTACAATGATGCGCCTAAAGAAGGACTTAGGGCAGTTCTTATGCAACATGGTAACGTAGTTGTGCATGCATCACAATAGCTCAGGACACATGAAAAGAACTACCCAACACATGACCTTGAAATAGTTGTTGTAGTTTTTGCTTTAAAGATATGGAGACATTACCTCTATGGTATTACTATTGAAATCTTCACTGATCATAAAAGCTTGAAATATCTATTTGATCAGAAGGAACTCAATATGGGACAGATACGGTGTTTAGAGTTGTTGAAAGACTATGATTGCACTATCTCCTACCACCCGGGTAAGGGGAACGTCGTAGCAGATGCCCTTAGTAGAATAACGTATTCACCTGGGTTGGTGAATGCTATCCACTTCTGGGATTTACTACCAACGTTAAGTGAATGGAAACCATCTGATAGTAGAGTTGATACTACAACTATTCTTCACTTATACAAACCAGAGATCTGGGATAGAATAAAGAAAGGACAAGAGGATGATCCAGTCCTTAAAGACTTGAAACAACAATTTGAGAAGAATGAGATAGAGGGATTCCATATACAAGATGGGTTACTGTATAACCATCATAGAGTTTGTGTGCCAAACACACATGAACTAAGGAAAGATATCTTACGTGAAGCGCACTGCTCAAGATTATCTATTCATCCAGGAATTACAAAGATGTATAAGGATCTTCATTCATACTTTTGGTGGCCGGGAATGAAGAAAGATGTTGCTAAGTTTGTGAATTCATGTTTCACTTGCCAGCAGGTAAAGGCTTCACACCAAAAGCCACCATGAATATTACAACCTCTCCCCATACCCGAATGGAAATGGAAAAGCATTTCCATGGACTTCATTATTGGCTTACCTCAGATGACCGGTAGTAAAGATAGTATATGGGTTATAATAGATCGTCTGACGAAGGTATCATACTTTATTCCAATAAACTTATCTTTCACTCCAGATCAGCTTACTGAGTTATATATTACACATGTGATCTGCCACCATGGTATCCCAAAGGAAGTAGTTTCTGATCAAGATTCATGATTTACCTCACACTATTGGGAGAACTTCATGAAAGCCTTATGCACACAACTATGCTTGAGCACAGCATATCATCCACAAAAAGATGGTCAATCAAAACGTACTATTCAAACTTTAGAGGATATGCTACAAGCGCGTGCCTTAGAATGGAAAGGATCCTGGTTGAAACATTTGCCTCTTGTAGAATTCACATACAACAATAGTTACCATACAAGTATTGACATGGCACCATTTGAAGCACTTTATGGGCGTAGGTGTACTGCTCCTTTGTGTTGGTAAGAGGTCGGGATAAAGAACCTTTATGATTCAGAGAGACTGCAAGAGATACGGGAAGCTATAGAGCTTGCCCGAAAAAGATTATTGACTGCTCAAAGATGCCAGAAAAGCTATAGTGATACCATGCGAAGAGACCTTGAGTTTGAAATAGGCGACTTTGTATTCCTCAAAGTATCGCCTATGAAGGGAGTTCAGAGGTTTGGCTTGCGTGGAAAATTGTCACCCAGGTTCGTAGGTCCCTTTGAAATCATTCAGCAGATTGGAAAAGTTGTGTATAGACTTGCGCTTTCTCCACATCTTTCGGCAATACATGATATTTTTCATGTATCAAATCGGAGAAAGTACATTAGGGATCAATAGTATAAGATAAGTTATGATGATTTACATGTTGATCCAGACCTAACGTACTAAGAAATGCCTGTGGAAATACTAAGTAGAGATATCAAGAAGTTAACGAATAAAGAGGTGCCTCTAGTTAAAGTATTTTGGCGGAACCAAGAGTTTGAAGAAGCCACATGGGAACCTGAGGTGGAAATGGGAGAGAAATACCCCTACTTGTTGAGTGATAAGACTATGTGTTGTATATCTTCTTTATAAATGAAATGGTGTTCATTCTCTTTAAGGTTGTTATGCCTGCATTTGTAGTCTCGAGGACGAGACTTCCTTTAAGGTTGTTATAATTGTAAAGCCTTCAACTTGGTCCCTCTCGGATCCTATATCATAAGATCCGGCTCGTCAAAAGGAAACCAATGGAATTCGTTTCGTATGAATAGGACTTCGTTTGGAATTGTTATGATTTTCGGAAGAAAGAGAAGTAAAGATGTTTACGACATCATTAACCCATAATAATCGTCATTAAGATTAATTAAACATGATTAAAGAAACTAATGATAGATTGAAAACCACTAATGACCATTAGTGAACACTAATCAATAGTTAGCAAATAATGAGTATAAGTCGCAAAAGTTAAATCGTGATTAGTGAAAATTAATCACGATTAATGTTAATTAAACATCATTAGCAAATCTAGAATCCTCTAGAATGTTATAACTTAAGCTCTAAGTTTTGGATAAGTTTTGGCCAAAATCATGGGCCAAAACCATGGGCCGCTAACTGCGGTTAAGGGCTAAATCATGGTTTACTAACCATGGTTAGGGGTTTTCTGGAGCCTATAAATACCCCCCTACCCATTCATTATCTACGATTTCAACTACCACCACTACCCCAAGGGATAGAGTTGAGAGGTCGGGAGGAGGAGTGGGAGGCAGGGAAAGAGCACTAGCGAAGTGCTACCGGGAGAACGAGAAGAGGTATGATCCTCTCTTAGTTTGCTTTGTACGCTAGGATTTTAATTCATTTTCTTTTCATACAAGCTTTGTTCTTGATTCATCTTTCTTTCCGATTCGTTATTTGTTGTAGTTCGAGGAGAAATATGTGTAACACCATACTTAGGTGCGGGCGGCTATGCACGTCAATGAACCATATGATTCGTCACACATTCACTCATCTAAGATGTGTGGTGTCTACCGATTCTCCATCGCTTATATTTCTATTCTTTCAATTCTGCTTTTATAGTTATTTTTATGGAGAAATCAGTGTAATACCCTACTTAGGTGCGGGCAGATATACACGCTAGTGAACCCTGTGATTCGTCACACATTCACTCACCTAAGACGCGTGGTGTCTACCGATTCTTCATCTCTTGTTGTTGAGTATATTCTTTCATTTTTGTTATTTTTTTCCTCTTGGTAATTTTATAGAGGAAACTCTTTCGGTTTTCTTTCGAAATATGTCGTGATATAAGGGGAAACTCTGTCGAAAGTTTTCTAAAAATATGTCCCGATATAAGGGGAAACTCTGCCGAAATTTTTCTAGAAATATGTCTTGATATAAGGTGAAACTCTGCCAAAATTTTTATAGAAATATGTCCCGATATAGAGGAAACTCTTCTAAAATTTTCCTAGAAATATCACCCTATATAAGGGGAAGTTTTGCCGGAGTTTTAAGAGAAAAATATGTTCTTCACGTTCTTCATGTTCTTCGTGTGTTCTTCGTATTTTTTGTGTTCTTCCTCCATTCTTCATATTCTTGGAACGTTCTTAGTGTTTTTGATATGAAAATGAAATTCGATCATTTCAAAAGATATAAATCTTTCTTTTTGAAAAAGAATCACGATAAAGTGTTGTATACATGCAAAGAACTCGATTAGGTAACGAAATCCTTACTTTTATCGTTGGGTTTTCATATGAGATCATTGAAATTTCTGATTTTATGTTCTTTGCTATGAAGAACCCTCATTTTGGCTATTTTTGAGAAAGTATGAAAACTTGCTTTGTGATTTCCCCTAAAATAAGGTTTAAGCATCGAATTGATGTGATGGCTTGGAAAGTTAGGGTTTGAGAGTTAAAATAACCATAAATACGAGTATATATGCATATGAATAATATATATGAGTCTATACTAAGTGTTGATGATTATGCAAATTGAAGACTTAACGAATGAATTATATCATGGGAATTGATGTGGTTTGAGTTGGATCCTAAAAAGGATCGTGTCTCACGTTAAGGATGAATGGCAGTAGAACTACAGGTCGGGCATGCTACCTATAGGTTTGTCGAAAGGAACCTGTATTGGTGTTTCCCTACCTAGGTGGTACACGATTGCCCTATTATGATAAGTGCGCACGAAATGAATGATTTGCAATGCGTAGTACCAGGAGCCAACACCTTCGGGTTGAATGACGGAAGATGTGATCGTGCCATGTGGAGGCATGAGTGGTTCAATAGCGGCTGGGTCACGATAATATGTATTGAAAACCGCTTGTTTATATGACTAAATATTAGCATGATGCTTAAGCAATCGAGTCCTCGAGGATGGTATGCTTCTTTGTTTTACAGGCTGAAGGTTTGAGACCCTGATTAATAAAAGAAAAAGAAATTTTCAGGACGTGTGGCAGCATAAGCTCATCAGATCAACGCATGCTCCAATCCGGAAGTGTCCACAGCATCAGAGTCCAAGAATGGTGGGGTTGGACTAATCCCTGACGTGGAATAGAAAGGAATAGGACTTAAATTAATGAGAAAGAATGAAACTTTTGTGATAACAACTTTTTGGAAAATTACACAATTTGTTTGTTTTTCTCTTCTTCGTTACTTAGCATTCGCTAATTATTATCCTATGATATATGGAAAACCCAACAGGTGTCGGTGAGCCATCGCAAGGACCTTAGCAGACATCCAACCATCCACAGTAGCTTTACTTTGTAAGGTAGGTAGTAATCTTTTTGTGTAATTTTCTTTCAAGTTGATGTACATGTAAATGGTTATAGTGGGACAATGTATCATATGAAATTTAAGTTGTGAATAGAAAAGTGTTGAAATACTTTCTTTTGAATATACTTTATTTGCAGTCTGTTTCTGAATGTTAGTTGGGATTGCTGAATAAATTATTGCTAAGTAACCAGATCCGGTTATGGGAGGATCCGACTGCCCGGAATTGGGGTCAAGACAGGAGCCAAGTTAGCTCCCCCTAGGGGTATATATAGGGCTTTCTGATCTTGTGTGTTTTCCAGATCTCATCCGCCCTCACTCGCTACGTCAAGATGATGGGCAGGAGATCCTTTAGGCAACCTCTGGCTGCACCGCTTTCGAGCACTCCACCCTGTTCATCTAGGTTGGTTCATTAGAGCCAAGACCCCTCTCCAAACCCAAGTTTGACTCCACCCTGTTCCCCCTCGACCACCCTTCTACCAGTCCTGAGGTACACGAGCAGAGACAACAACAGTCAGTTGATGATTTATCGGCACCTGAGTTTAGATACTTTGCCTTTGCAGAGACCATGGCCAGCAGTGAGGAGCGCACCGATGGACCCAGTGGGACTCAGACTTACGTACTTTACTAGGGTGCCATCAACAACAACCTGTTAGCCTCTATGGAGACCATACAACATTAGATCAGAGACCAGGGGGCTTTCATGGTGGACATGCACCGAGAGATGGAGCAGTTGAGGGCAGATAGAGAGCATCACAGAGCCGGAGGAGGCAAAGGACCAGAGATTCATAAGAGTGGAGACCCTGAGGAGCCCGCACAGCTAGCAGCACATGCATGACCGATGAGGGAGTTTCACAACCATGGTGCAACTCTCACCCATAGATGGATAGTGTTGCATGCCATTTTAAGAGATTTCAAGCTTCCACCTCAGACGATCCAACTTCTACCCTGCTTCCACGGACTCGCCATAGAGGAGCCTCACCTCCATCTCCAGGAGTTTGAGATGATCTGCAGTACTGTCCACGATCGTTCGTGGACGAGGACACCATCAAGATGATGGCCTTTCCATTCTCCCTTGTAGATAGAGCATCACCTAAGGAGATTCGCCACCTCTTGGGAACAGCTCCAGAACGAGTACTTGAACAAGTACTACCCACTCGACCAGACAAATGCAGCTAGATCCCTGACCAGCAACTTCTCCATGCTCCCCAATGAGAAATTTCATGAGGCATGGGACAGATTCAGGGAGCTCACGGACCGGTGCCCTCACCATGATATTTCCAAGCCCAACCTTGTCCAGAGTTTCTTCTGTGGGTTTACACCGGAGCTGCAGGGGCTAGTGAATGCATCTTGTGGAGGCTCATATTTTGCCAAGGATGAGAATCAGGTCTGGACCATCTATGAGGAGATGGCAGAGAACTACACGGTGATGTCCCAGACCCGATTGTATGCATAAGGGAAGCCCCGACCACATGTCGTGTCATATCAGAGGATAGCACGGGTTGATGTCGGTCCTTCTATATCATCAGCAGACGCAGCACAGGCAGAGTCGACGACTGCTGATATGGGCATTATCAGCAAGAAGTTGGACCGGATCGAGTTGATAGAGAAGAAGCAGTGTCCGGGCATGTCTCAGATAGATCAGATGGCACAGACGTTGAGTGACCTGAAGACCCACGTGTGTCTCCAGGAGGCACAGACGGCTTCTCAGCCTCGTCTCAGGTCACGGGAAGATCTCAGCGGCAGCAGCAGCTCGACCCAGCACTCCATCCAGCCCAAACAGGTTCACCATGTTTAGGCGGAGTCGTTCCAACAGCAGCAACAGTACTACCATCCACTACCATCTCAAGACACTCAGATGGCGGTATACCAGGTGGATCAGCCCCTGGTAGTTCTTCCCCCACCCACTTACGAGCAGGAGCCGTTGATGGATTTCAACGGGATTTGGTATGATCGACCACAGCCTGGGATCCGAAGAGACCATCCCCGATTCCATTGGTCGACCAGAGGTGCCTCTTCCCAGCAGCATCCTCCAGTTCAGGGTGTCCAGTTCAGCCAGCAGCAGCAGTAGCCCCAGTTCCCACAGCCACAGCCACATCTACATCCACAGTCTTACCAACAGCATGGTCCTTATCCCTATCAGTAGGGACAGTCTTGGAGGCAGCAGCAGCAGCAGCCTTAGTAGTATCATCCCCGATATCACTCTACCCAGCAGCAACAACCTCACTTCCAGAGAGGCCACCCGTCCGGTTCTCATGGGACAGCCTATGAGAACCCAGCTCTTGAGGATCTGACCCGCCTTGTTTCTGAGCAGCATGCCATCTTCAGATGGGAGATGGATGATTTCAGACAGGAGATAAGGGATATAGTGAGAGGCAAGGCCGCCATACCTGCACAGATCGAGCAGAATCCGAACAACCTGAAGAGGAAATCTGAGCAGATAGAGTTTACAGAGGTTACCACTCCTACTGATTCACTTGGTGATATTTCTGCATACCATTTTGATGCTGACCTTGTTACACTTAGGAGCAGTAGGATGCCAGCCGGCAGCACCTCATCTGAGCGATGACTACGTGATAATTCAGGAGCGCTAGATGATGAGGAGAGCAGTGCTGATGCCACTCGTGATGATGATGATGACGATGGTGTTGACGCCACCAAGGGTGTAGACCCAGTTGATGGTACTGAGGCTGTCACTTCACCATATTCAAGAGGTGGTACTGATGCCACCAGAGATGATGCTGAGCCAAAGTGCGGTACTGATGCCACAAGTCCAGATGCCTAGGGTGGTGTTGAGGCCACCATTTCCATTCTTGTTGCATCTCCTTTTGTTTATGTATCATGGGACCATTCTGGTAAGAAAGGAAAGGGTTCTTCATTTGTGGGTCCATCTGTAATGCATGGAGATGTTTTTATGGATTATACTTTGCCAAAGCAGCAGCAACCTGATCCTAGCCCTCCATCTGAGGAGGGCCCAGCGATCCCCTTTCCCCAAGCACTCTGCTTGGCCAAGGTGACCAGAAAAGAAAATCCAAAAAAAATCACAGCTACTAGAGTTTAGCCAGCAGATGATAGACATATTCCAGATACAGCTGACTCTACAGGAGGCCTTGGAGCACATCCCCCTCTTTCAGAGGAACCTTAGAGAAAGGACCACTATTCGCAGGAAGAGGAGGAACCACCACTCATAGATCCATGTGTTCACTCGTGCCACCTGCTTCGCCATCCAGAACCGTCTGCCAGCCAAGAGGCCAGATGCAGGAGCTCCTTATGTCAGATGCCACATACATGAGCAGAGGTTCGATCGGACTCTATTAGACAGCAGTTCTTCTTTTAACCTACTTCCTGCAGCCTTACTCGACCGATTCGAGTTTGGCCCTCTTCGATAGAGTAGGACGGTCCTTCAGTATGTTGATCGATCTGTCAAGAGGTGAAGGGGTTGCTGAAGGACGTGGTCGTCACAATTCAGGGCCTGAAATTCCTCATGGACTACATTGTATTGGACATGGAGATCCCTGAGTCTGTGACCGATACCCCCATCATTTTAGGACGCCCGTTCTTTGCCACAACCAAGGCAGTGTCTGATCATGATAGCGGAAAGGTATACTTTCGCGTCGAGGGCAAGAGTATACAAATAGAGATGATCGATGAGATGAGAGTGCGAGATTCATCTTGCTCAGAGCTGCTTACAGATTCAGAGCAGATAACAGAGGCAGAGCGATACGTCCACCAGGAGTGTGATTTTATGATCACAGACGATGAGGCAGTTTGGGCAGGCCTAGTTTCACGATCCATCCTCTCACTTTCAAATCATGTTGATGCACAGATTCCAGTAGAGGAGATCTTGGAGAGTGCATTTGTGTCAGAGGACACATTTGAGGTAGAAGATCGCATTCCTGATAGCGAGGCAGTTGATTTTTCCTCAGATTCAGATCCCTCGGAATCAGATATTGATTGGGCAGAGTTCGATGATATGATTCCATGTCTGATTTCCACAGAGCCAGCAGCTAAGGTGGAGACCAATCCTATTCAGAGCGCAGACACACCAGCAAAGCAGTCCTCACAAATTTCCATGTTCAGTAAGAGTTATCCCATTCAGATTTTGTCGCGTTCACTCAGACCTTTCAAAGGCCAGATCCACCATCTCCCAGTTGTATAGAGCAGAAGCCCTCATCGTAGTCACTAAAGTATAGGTTCCTTACGAGCGAGCATGAGATGCACCCAGTCATTATCTAAGAAAATTTGACTAGAGAGCAAGAATCTCATTTGATGCAGGTTCTTGAAAAGAACCGCAAGGTGATAGGATGGAGTGTAGCTGATCTCCAGAGATAAGTTTGGTCCTGTGCACCCACCATATCAATCTCGAAGAGGATGCCAAGCCGTCGCGTGAGTTCCAGCGGCAGCTGAACCCGAACCTTCGAGAGGTTGTCATGAAGGAAATCCCGAAATGGTGGAGCGTCGATTTTATCTACCCCAACTCCAACTTCAAGTGGGTTAGTACATTACATGTAGTGCCCAAGAAGACGGGCATCACTACCATTGTGAGTGAGTCTATAGAGGTGATCGCTACCCGGGTACCCACTTCTTGGAGGGTTTGTGTGGACTACAAACGATTAAATCATGCCACCAAGAAGGATCATTTCCCGTTGCCTTTTATTAATCAGATTATAGAAAGGCTGGTCGGGAAGAGTCACTACTGATTTCTTGACGGGTACTTCGGATACAATCATGTGGCCATTCCACCAGAAGACCAGGAGAAGACCACATTCACATGTCCCTTTGAGACATATGCTTTCAGACGGATGCCCTTTGGTTTCTGTAATGCCCTGACGACATTACAAAGGTGCATGTTGTCCATCTTTTCGGACATGGTGGGAGATTGCTCAGAGGTCTTCATGGATGATTTTTCGGTCTATGGTGATGGGTTTGATGCTTGTCTTGAGTGCCTAGACCGCTTCCTTCAGTGATGCATCGAGGTCCATCTTGTGTTATCTTGGGAGAAGAGTCACTTCATGGTGACTCAAGGGACAGTGCTTGGTAATATCATCTCCAACAGGGGCATGGAGGTTGATCCGACCAAGGTGGATATCATTAGGAAACTAAATCCACCGTCCAATTTGCGACAGTTACAGTCCTTTCTAGGGCATGTCAGTTTCTACCGACGATTCATTCATGATTTCAGCATGATTGCCTGACCGTTGATTGATTTGTTGACCAAAGACACAAAGTTCATTGTAGATGATAAGTGTCTTGCGTCATTTGAGACTCTCAAGAATCTAGTTGTTGAGGCTCTTGTCCTCCAGCCGCCTTATTGGTCCCTCCCATTCGAGATCATGATGGATGCCTTCGATTTTGCCGTAGGGGCCATGCTGGGACAAAGGAGGGATGGAGTGCCATTTTCCATTCACTATGCTAGCCATACATTGGATGTCGCACAGCGGAACTACACCGTCACTGAGAAGGAGATGCTAGTCGTAGTCTTTGTCCTAGATAAGTTTAGATCATATATTATTAGATCTAGAGTGACTATTTTTATCGACCATACCGCCATAAGGTACCTCATGACAAAGAAGGAAGCCAAAGCGAA